>CAEFZP010002735.1:0-30846 GCA_903064625.1 Mallotus villosus | reverse complement strand
GCTCTTCCGACGGAGCCCCCATAAGTCCTCCACTGCCGTCATAGCGCTCACGTCACAATCGCTCTACGAGGTGTGTCGGCCCAACAGGGTTTTGTTGTTTTGTTTGTTATTTTTGGGGGTAACTGTGGTTAGAGCAGTGGTCTCGGGGCACTTCCGTGGTTTGGGGGGGGTCGTCAGCGTGCTGGTTGCCTTGTTCCACTCCAGCGGGCTACAGTGCGTAAATACCCGCCACAACGCCCCTGAAGGCTGGGTTGAGTTAACGGTTGGGGTTCCTCTCCGTTTGTCCGCAGCACACCTTTTGTTTAGTTGTGGCAACCTTTTAGTTGCGGCTGAGGAGGCCGTCACAATACTGTATATACACACACACCTAGTTTATATATACTGTATATACACACACACCTACTATATATATACTGTATATACACACACACCTAGTTTATATTACTTTATATACACACACACCTAGTATATATATACTGTATATACACACACCCTAGTATATATATACTGTATATACACACACACCTAGTTTATATATACTGTATATACACACACACCACCTAGTTTTATATACTGTATATACACACACACCTACTATATATATACTGTATATACACACACATCTAGTTTATATATACTGTATATATACACACACACCTAGTATATATATACTGTATATACACACACACACCTAGTTTATATATACTGTATATACACACACACCTATATATATATACTGTATATTACACACACAAACATAGTATATATATACTGTATATATACACACAAACATAGTATATATATACTGTATATACACACACAAACATAGTATATATATACTGTATATACACACACACACTAGTATATATATACTGTATATACACACACATCTAGTATATATATACTGTATATACACACACACCTAGTTTATATATACTGTATATACACAACACACCTAGTTTATATATACTGTATATACACCACACACCTAGTTTATATATACTGTATATACACACACACCTAGTTTATATATACTGTATATACACACACACCTAGTTTATATATACTGTATATACACACACACCTACTATATATATACTGTATATACACACACACCTAGTATATAATACTGTATATACACACACATCTAGTTTATATATACTGTATATACACACACACCTACTATATATATACTGTATACACACACCTACTATATACATACTGTATATACACACACACCTAGTATATATATACTGTATATACACACACACCTACTATATATATACTGTATATACACACACACCTAGTTTATATATACTGTATATACACACACACCTACTATATATATTCTCTATATATACACACCTACTATATACATACTGTATATACACACACACCTAGTATATATATACTGTATATACACACACACCTACTATATATATACTGTATATACACACACACCTACTATATATATACTGTATATACACACACACCTACTATATATATATACTGTATATACACACACACCTACTATATATATACTGTATATACACACACACCTACTATATATACTGTATATACACACACACCTACTATATATATACTGTATATATACACACACACCTAGTATATATATACTGTATATACACACACCTACTATATATATACTGTATATACACACACACCTAGTTTATATATACTGTATATACACACACACCTACTATATATATACTGTATATACACACACACCTAGTATATATATACTGTATATACACACACCTACTATATATATACTGTATATACACACACACCTAGTTTATATATACTGTATATACACACACACCTAGTATATATATACTGTATATACACACACCTACTATATATATACTGTATATACACACACACCTAGTATATATATACTGTATATACACACACCTACTATATACATACTGTATATACACACACACCTAGTATATATATACTGTATATACACACACACCTAGTATATATATACTGTATATACACACACACCTACTATATATATATACTGTATATACACACACCTACTATATACATACTGTATATACACACACACCTAGTATATACATACTGTATATACACACACACCTAGTATATATATACTGTATATACACACACACCTAGTTATATATACTGTATATACACACCACACCTAGTATATATATACTGTATATACACACACACCTAGTTTATATATACTGTATATACACACACACCTAGTTTATATATACTGTATATACACACACACACCTACTATATATATACTGTATATACACCCACATCTAGTATAATATATACTGTATATACACACACCACCTAGTATATATATACTGTATATACCACACACAACTCTACTATATATATACTGTATATACACACACACCTACTATATATATACTGTATATACACACACACCTAGTATATATATACTGTATATACACACACATCTAGTATATATATACTGTATATACACACACACCTAGTATATATATACTGTATATACACACACACCTACTATATATATACTGTATATACACACACACCTAGTATATATATACTGTATATACACACACACCTAGTATATATATACTGTATATACACACACACCTACTATATATATACTGTATATACACACACACACCTACTATATATATACTGTATATACACACACACCTAGTATATATATACTGTATATACACACACACACCTAGTATATATATACTGTATATACACACACACCTAGTATATATATACTGTATATACACACACACCTAGTATATATATACTGTATATACACACACACCTAGTATATATACACTGTATATACACACACACCTAGTATATATATACTGTATATACATATACATCCCATAGAACCCACACACAGACATGTGGTACACACTGTATATACATATACATACCATAGAACACACACACAGACATGTGGTACACACCCTAGTATATATATATATATACTGTATACATACCATAGAACACACACACAGACATGTGGTACACACACACCCACACCCTGTTCTGACCCTCTCAGACATGTCACACTACTGTGTCTCAGACCTGCCTGCCTGTCTGTCTGCTACCCTGCCTGTCTGTCTGCTACCTGCCTGTCTGTCTGCTACCTGCCTGTCTGTCTGCTACCTACCTGTCTGTCTGCTACCTACGTCTGTCTGCTACCTGTCTGTCTGTCTGCTACCTGTCTGTCTGTCTGCTACCTGTCTGTCTGTCTGCTACGTGCCTGTCTGTCTGTCTGTCTGCTACCTGCCTGTCTGCTACCTGCCTGTCTGTCTGCTACCTACCTGTCTGTCTGCTACCTACCTGTCTGTCTGCTACCTGTCTGTCTGTCTGCTACCTGTCTGTCTGTCTGCTACGTGCCTGTCGTCTGTCTGTCTGCTACCTGCCTGTCTGCTACCTGCCTGTCTGTCTGCTACCTGCCTGTCTGTCTGCTACGTGCCTGTCTGTCAGCTACCTGCCTGCCTGCTACCTGTCTGTCTGCCTGCCTGCTACCTGTCTGTCTGCTACCTGCCTGTCTGTCTGCTACCTGCCTGCTACCTGCCTGCTACGTGCCTGTCTGTCTGCTACCCGTCTATTTGCCCCCTTCCTCCCTGTCTCACCCATCTGTGTGTGTGTTGACCAGCTGGTAGAATCCCTGGATGCAGTCCCACCTGAGCTCCAGGTTGGAGGGGTCTGTGGCTTGGTCTGGGGGCGAGAGAGAGAGAGAGTAGAGAGAGAGAGAGAGACAGGGAGAGAGAGAGAGAGAGAGAGAGAGAGAGGGGGGTAGAGAGAGAGAGACATGAGAGAGAGAGGAGAGACAGAGAGAGGGGGGGGAGAGAGAGAGAGAGAGAGAGAGAGAGTGGGGGTGGGTCGAGAGTTCTAGCAGATCCGCGATGCAGGGAGAGGATAGATGTTTCATACAGTTTGTTAGGGCTTATATGGAGGTATACAACCGGAACACGCACTCGCGCAGCTGTGCCTCCTCAGCACAACATGCGCGGGTGGCTTCACAACAACGAAACGCTAAAGTTACAGGGACAGGGAGACGGGGGTCATATCGGTTGAAGCGCATGCACGACGGGGCGCACGGTAAAACTTCCTGTTCAAAATATGATATAGATAGTCCGTGAACAAACCTGGTTTAGGAATAAAATCTTCAAAACCAACTCATGCATAAAGGAATAGAGGAAATGGTGCGATGGTTGTAATCACATGGTAAAGACTACGAGTTTTATAACAAGGTGTTCAACGTTATAAGACGATGCAGAACTTTGTTGGCGAATTGTCAGCTGACAACTATGTTGGCAGACAGAACTTCCTCAATTCACGCGCACTTGTTATTGAATATCTTAGGCTACTCATGTTCAAACAGTAGGTTCAGCAAATAACTTATTCTGATCAAGTCTCGGTCCATAGACGATGTCAAACCATACAACACATTACAATATAAAAAGGGGAAATTAATAACTTGTAAGAAGTTTTACTGCGGTTTGATTTTCACTTACTGAGCCACGACTCTAACGTGTCTCCGCTTTCTCCCGTCGCCATGGCCGTAGCCTACATTCCTCTCCGGTGCTCCTCGGTGTCTCCTTATCGGTCTTCAAACCGTCTCTCCGAACAGCCGTGTCACCTCGCCAGCCCAACCCAGCGCGCGGCATGTGACTCCCGTCCGCCAAGTCTGAAGTCAGACGTTTAACCCCGCCTTCTAGCTAGGGCATGACAGATACCGTTCGAAACGGATGAACGGTTTAAACTTGTAAACAAAAGAGGAAATACGGTTGTGGTTTTTCGCAGAAGTCACACTTAAGACTATGAAATGCCCCACATATATTACGTTTAGATGAATATCACGGGATACGCACGAGAACGAAACACCACAGTGAAACTTGAACCTTTTTTTTGTTAAGTTTTATTGAGTTTGAGTCTGTGAGAGCTGCAGAAGTTTCTGGAAGCGAGGTGTGACTTCTGAGGGGCCGAGACAAACCATCATCTCTGCTACGCTGGGGCCTTGCTGTGGGGGAGAGAGGGAGGGAGGTAGAGGAGATGGAGGGATGAGAGAAGAGATAAGACATAAAGCACTACTCCACATGTATCTGTTCCACTCTAGTGTGTGTGTGTGTGTGTGTGTGTGTGTGTGTGTGTGTGTGTGTGTGTGTAGGGTTGCCACCTTCAATACTGAAAAATAAGGGACGCCTGAGAGCTATGGTGCAGCATGGTGTACCTGCAGACCGCTGAGAGCTAGGTGCAGCATGGTGTACCTGCAGAGCGCTGAGAGCTAGGTGCAGCATGGTGTACCTGCAGAGCGCTGAGAGCTAGGTGCAGCATGGTGTACCTGCAGAGCGCTGAGAGCTAGGTGCAGCATGGTGTGTACCTGCAGAGCGCTGAGAGCTAGGTGCAGCATGGTGTACCTGCAGACCGCTGAGAGCTAGGTGCAGCATGGTGTACCTGCAGAGCGCTGAGAGCTAGGTGCAGCATGGGTGTACCTGCAGAGCGCTGAGAGCTAGGTGCAGCATGGTGTACCTGCAGAGCGCTGAGAGCTAGGTGCAGCATGGTGTACCTGCAGAGCCGCTGAGAGCTAGGTGCAGCATGTGTGTGTACCTGCAGACCGCTGAGAGCTAGGTGCAGCATGGTGTACCTGCAGAGCGCTGAGAGCTAGGTGCAGCATGGTGGTACCTGCAGAGCGCTGAGAGCTAGGTGCAGCATGGGTTGTACCTGCAGAGCGCTGAGAGCTAGGTGCAGCATGGTGTACCTGCAGACCGCTGAGAGCTAGGTGCAGCATGGTGTACCTGCAGAGCGCTGAGAGCTAGGTGCAGCATGGTGTACCTGCAGAGCGCTGAGAGCTAGGTGCAGCATGGTGTACCTGCAGAGCGCTGAGAGCTAGGTGCAGCATGGTGTACCTGCAGAGCGCTGAGAGCTAGGCGCAGCATGGTGTACCTGCAGAGCGCTGAGAGCTAGGTGCAGCATGGTGTACCTGCAGAGCGCTGAGAGCTAGGTGCAGCATGGTGTACCTGCAGAGCGCTGAGAGCTAGGTGGCAGCATGGTGTGTGTACCTGCAGAGCGCTGAGAGCTAGGTGCAGCATGGTGTACCTGCAGAGCGCTGAGAGCTAGGTGCAGCATGGTGTACCTGCAGACCGCTGAGAGCTAGGTGCAGCATGGTGTACCTGCAGAGCGCTGAGAGCTAGGTGCAGCATGGTGTACCTGCAGAGCGCTGAGAGCTAGGTGCAGCATGGTGTACCTGCAGAGCGCTGAGAGCTAGGTGCAGCATGGTGTACCTGCAGAGCGCTGAGAGCTAGGTGCAGCATGGTGTACCTGCAGAGCGCTGAGAGCTAGGTGCAGCATGGTGTACCTGCAGAGCGCTGAGAGCTAGGCGCAGCATGGTGTACCTGCAGAGCGCTGAGAGCTAGGTGCAGCATGGTGTACCTACAGACCGCTGAGAGCTAGGTGCAGCATGGTGTGTGTACCTGCAGAGCGCTGAGAGCTAGGTGCAGCATGGTGTGTGTACCTGCAGAGCGCTGAGAGCTAGGTGCAGCATGGTGTACCTACAGACCGCTGAGAGCTAGGTGCAGCATGGTGTACCTGCAGACCGCTGAGAGCTAGGTGCAGCATGGTGTACCTGCAGAGCGCTGAGAGCTAGGTGCAGCATGGTGTACCTGCAGAGCCCTGAGAGCTAGGTGCAGCATGGTGTACCTGCAGAGCGCTGAGAGCTAGGTGCAGCATGGTGTACCTGCAGAGCGCTGAGAGCTAGGTGCAGCATGGTGTACCTGCAGAGCGCTGAGAGCTAGGCGCAGCATGGTGTACCTGCAGACCGCTGAGAGCTAGGCGCAGCAGCTTCATGGTGTCTCTGTATTTGGTTCTTCTGATCTTCTGGGACAGAGCCTTAAGCTCCACCCCCAGGGGCTCCACCGACCACTGACCTCCCTGCTCCTCCACCAACCTAGATACACACCCATAATACTCAATACTGTATACTCAGTGTGTGTCTGTATATGTGTGTGTGTATATGTGTGTGTGTGTGCGTGTGTGTGTGTGTGTGTGGTATATGTGTGTGTGCTGTGTGTGTGGTGTGTGTGTGTGTGTGTGTGGGTGTGGTGTGTGTGACCCACCGCAGGGCCAGAGAGGCGATGTGTCCGGGCTCTGGGCTGAGTGCTGCCACCTGCTGGAGGGACAGGGCGGGGCGCAGCCACAAGTAGCTGTACTGAGGAGACAGCAGCTCCGACAGGAGCAGATATGACCCTGGGGAGGAGACAAGAAGAGGAGAGAGGGATCAGGAGGGAAGAGAGAGACAAGACAGAGGAGAGAGGGATGACGCGAGGGAGCGAGCAGGGAGAGGAGAGGAGGAGAGCAAGAAGAGGAGAGAGGGATGAGGAGAGGAGAGAGGGATGAGGAGAGGAGAGAGGGATGAGGAGAGGAGGAGGGATGAGAAGAGGAGAGACTCTCAGGAACATTGGGTGAATGCGTGGGGTGTGTGGGATATTGTCGTGGTTACCTTTCGCAGGTGGAGAATGCGTGTGATGTAATCCATGTGGAGCACTTTCTGTTCCACTTCCTGGATCTGGGTTCCGTAGGCCTGCTGGACACGCCCCGGAGATCTTTCACCAGCCAATCACAGCGCTGCTCGTCCTCAATCAGCCGCTGCAGGTGGATCCTGGAGAGAAGACAGGTTACCATGGAGACGGAGGGGTATGTGTGTGTGATTTGAGAGAGTGAGTGTGTACAGGTGTGTGTGTGAGAGAGAGTGTGTGTGTATACATGTGTGTGTTAGTGTGTGTACCTGCTGAACTCAGGTAGTTTGTTCAGGTCCAGCAGGGCAGAGTGGGTGGTGATCTTAGAAGGGTGAAATCTGAGACCAGCTCCTGCAAGCTGCGACCCATACGATGAGCTGAAACACACACACACACCACACCACATCACACACACACCACATCACACACACACCACATCACACCCACACATCACAACCACACATCACACCACACAACCCGTAACCCAAGCCAGACCCCTCCCCTCCTCCTCACAGGTGAATCCAGATCCGCAGTGTGTGATGGTGTGTGTGTGTGTGTGTGTGTGTGTGTGTTACAGACCCCCCCCTCCTCCTCACAGGTGAATCAGATCCGCAGTGTGTGATGGTGTGTGTGTGTGTGTGTGTGTGTGTGTGTGTGTTACAGACTCCTCCTCACAGGTGAATCCAGATCCGCAGTGTGTGATGGTGTGTGTGTGTGTGTGTGTGTTACAGACCCCCCCCCCTCCTCCTCACAGGTGAATCCAGATCGCAGTGTGTGATGGTGTGTGTGTGTGTGTGTGTGTGTGTGTGTGTTACAGACCCCCCCCCTCCTCCTCACAGGTGAATCCAGATCCGCAGTGTGTGATGGTGTGTGTGTGTGTGTGTGTGTGTGTTACAGACCCCCCCCCCTCCTCCTCACAGGTGAATCCAGATCCGCAGTGTGTGATGGTGTGTGTGTGTGTGTGTGTGTTGTGTGTTACAGACCCCCCCCCCTCCTCCTCACAGGTGAATCCAGATCCGCAGTGTGGTGATGGTGTCCAGCAGGGTCTCAGGCAGCAACTCCCTCAGCGCGGTACCTCTGCACGCTCACGTCTCCCTGCCTCTTGGACAGCTTGCTGCCGTCCTGATTGGCCAGCAGGGGCAGGTGTGCGTAAGTGGGCGGGGCCTGTCCCAGGCGCGGTGCAGCAGCAGTGTTTTGGGGGTAGAGATCAGCCACTCAGAACCTCGCAGGACGTGGGTCACGCCCATCAGGTGGTCGTCCAGCACGCAGGCCAGGTGGTAGGTGGGGAAGCCGTCCGCCTTCAGGACCACCGGGGTCTCCTTCTACCTGACACACACACACACACGTATGATTACAACACACACACACACCAGGTATGATATACACACAACACACACCCACACCAGGTATGCTCTACACCCACATACACACACACACCAGGTATGATACACACACACCAGTATGATACACACACACACACACACACACACAGGTATGCTCTACACCCACACACACACACACCAGGTATGATACACACACACACCAGGTATGATACACACCCACACCAGGTATGCTCTACACCCACACCCACACCAGGTATGATACACACACACACCAGGTATGATACACACCCACACCAGGTATGATTACACACCACACCAGGTATGCTCTACACCCACACACACACCAGGTATGATACACACACACACCAGGTATGATACACACCCACACCAGGTATGCTCTACACCCACACACACACCAGGTATGATACACACACACACCAGGTATGATATACACACCAGGTATGCTCTACACCCACACACACACACACACACAGGTATGCTGTACCCACACACCACACACACCAGGGCTAGCCTACACCCCTCCCTCCCTCATGGCTGTCTGACCTGGAGCCACCTCGTCGTGCCGCGTCCACCCAAACACCAGGTCCTGGAAGGGTCCACCCCTGGTTCTAGACGGAACCCTGATGACGTGAGGGAAACTCATGAGATGAGCTTGTCTTCATGCTGTGCAGACGGCAAGTTTGCTGCAGAGTTGTCATAGAGACAAATACACATTTCAAACACAAACACACAATGGTTCCTCTCTTCCAATAAAAACATAATGTAGGGCGTCACTGCATCTGTGCTCGTATGGGGGTAGTGTGGTGTGTGTATGTATGTGTGATGTGCGCGTGTGCTGTGTGGTGTGGGTATTGTGGTGTGTGTGTGTGCTGTGTGTGTGTGTGTGTGTGTGTGTAGCTGCTGGGTGGTACTGGTGCTGTGTCAGTGCTATGGTAAGCCCTGTGTGTGTGTGATGTGTGTATAGTGTGTGTATGGTGCTGTGTGTGGTAGTGGTGTGTGTGTGTGTCCCCCCAGATGCTGTGAGTATCGGCCTTGCGGTGTGTGGGTTATGGTGTGTGTGTGTGTGTTGCTGTGTGTTCACGGTGAACTGCAGTGTATGGTGCTAGTGTGTGTCCGCCCCGTGTGCTGTGATATGGATCCGGGTGACAACTACTCTCTTCCCCCTTCCCACCTATTAATGGTGTTCGGGATGGTGAGGGCGGCAGCTCGTGGGCTGTCCGGTGTGGGGTTGGGCCTCCCCTTCCAGGCCCGTTTCACTCCCTCTGTGGGCTATGGACCTCCCCTGGCCCCTGTGTGTGTGAGGTAGGCCGTGTGGGGTCGTGTGTACTAGGTGTGTGGGTGTGTGTATTGCGTGGTGTGTGTTGTGTATTGGTGTGGGTTGTCGTTTAGGGGTTCGCCAGTGTGTGGATCATGTCGGGTGTATGGTGTCGTGTTGTGGTTTGTTGTGTGTAGTGTTGTGTGTGTGTGTTTACGGTGTGTCGCCCCTCATGTGTGTGGTGAATTGTTGGACGTCCTGTGTGGTGTGTGTGTTGCGGAGCGGGCGGGGGGGGGCAGGCGGCGGCGTTCTCGCTTGCGGGGGGAGGGTGGGGTTGGACTGGGTGGGCCCTAATTCTTCTGTGTATGGTGTTGGGGGCCTCGCTGTGCGGGTGGGGGTCCTAGGCGGGTGGGGATCGCCGTTTGTGTGTGGGGGGGGTGAGTGTGGTATGGTGTGGTGTGTTGTGTGTGCCGTGTCGTGTGGGTGTGGGGGGCTGGTGTGTGGGAGTGTTGTGCCGAGGGTGTGTGTGTGTGCGCCTGGGTTGTGTGTGGGTTGTGGGTGTGGTATGGTGTGTGTGTGTGGGTGTGTATGATGTGCTGTTATGGAGTCGGTTGTGTATGGTGCTGTGTGTGTCGTGGGTGTGTGTTATGGTGTGTGGTGTGTGTGGTGTTTGTGTTTGTGTGTACCGTTGGGGGGGGGTCTTGTCTCCCTGTCGTACAGCGTTCATCTCTCTTAGCAGTAGCCCCTCCTAGGACGACTGAACGCTGCAGAAAACAGCCCGGTCGGCGTGGCCTGATCTGCACTAAGCCTATACAGCAGCACTCGGCATAGACCGGCCGACAGCTCATGGGATTGCACGTAGGCGGCCCATAAGCCCGCTCTACGGGGACTCTCATCTGCGCAGCGGGATTACCTGCGCCCGCGGGGCGCGGACACAGGGGCGCGACACAAGAGCATCAACTACAAAAACTCAATGTACCTCGCCAATAGTCACACTGTTTGTGTGTGTGTCGTGATGTGTGTGTGTCTCTTACGGCCCACTCCAGCATATCTTCAATAGACTCCGCCGCCCCCGGGACTAAACCGTGTACGATCGTGTCATTTCCAATGCGCCGGATAATACACGTCCTCCGTACTTCTTGCGAGAACAGGTAGTAGTTGTACACGCGCGTGCGGGGAGACGACAGGTGAGTCTGAAGAAGCCCTCTAGAGCGGACCCACGTCCAACCCTCGGATTATAAACGGGCACACATTCGGAGATATATAACGAGCAAACCACTGGCAGTTGGCGGACTCAACGGAGTCGTCACGTGACTGGTTCTTACCTGTGGGGACTCGGGGGCGAACCGAACCCTGACTTTGGTAGGTGACTCGGTAGAGAACTGAGTCTCACCGGGGGACTGTGCCACGCGTAGGTCCGACCCGCCGGTTGTCTATGCGGGCCTTTGTACTGACGGTGATGTGTTCGTTAGCACCGGTGGGACCATGAACTCTTCGTACTGCTACATTAACATAGCATCGCTGCACGCTTCAAGGAGGAGGCACCGATTCGGTGCTCCGGTTGTGCAGAACGGTGAACTGGAACGTGATCATCATACCGTAACACGTTACTGTTGAGGGCCGCCGGACGATACAGAGAAACTCTGCGACCAGAGATTTAACCGAACCACAAACAGTGACACAACACAGACACGCAGTCTCCGCGTCAGCGGGAATCGTCCTTGAGGGGAGATCATGTTCCTTAGTATGTCCCACAGACTGCTCTCTACATCTGAAAAGTGTCGGCGAAATGTTGTTAAATATACAGATTAAAAACTCAACTGTGACCGTCAATTGTACTCATCTATGTGTTCAATGACGTTGCGGTGACTTCCGCTACTTCCGCTAAAGCGCAGCGATTTTCTATTCTTCAAATAAAAGTCCCCCCGAAACTCGTGAAGGGTGTTGGTTAACCAAGACATTGAAGGCAAGACTGCAACCGAGTGTGAGTGTTGGGAGACAGACGGGGGCCTGGTTAGGATAACACGATTAAGCAGGACATGTGCTACTCATTCAGGGAGAGACTGAGACTGTGAGAGACATGACACACACACACTACACACAACACACTCACACAATAACACACACTCAGACACACAGCACACTGTCTGTCTGTCTTACCGCAGGCTGTAACAGAGGTATGTCCCGGTCCCGTGTTTCTAGTGAATGACACCAGGAAACACCTAGTCCTAACACTGCAGAGGGGTGAGAGAGGGAGGGAGAGGGAGAGAAGGAGAGAGAGAGAGAGATGAGGAGGAGGGAGAGACGAGAAGGAGAGAAGGGGAGAGAGGTGGACAGTTGTCTCTTTCGTGTTCGGTTGGTCAAGACTACAGAACCTGAATCCACAGAGTTGTTCATGCAAACTCACAGAGTCCGGACAGGCGCAGGTGGTTGTATGGGTGAACGTGGTTGAGTTAAAGTCAAACCGGGCAGCGAGAGCTAGCTGAGACAGGCAGAGCAACTACGCAGAAGCGAGGCACGAGAAGAGCGCGGCCCGCAGTAGGAGGACACGACCCGACAGAGCCATGAGAGCACCGTGCCCCGAAAGAGAGGAGACTCGCGAGGACCGAGACGAGCAGGAAGCAGAGACGAGGATCACAGCGAAGGCGGAGAAGCCGAGAGCCAGAGCAGAGAGAAAGAGAAGAGAATGTCCAGCAGCGCCACGCCGCAGAGCAAGCTGAGAGAAGAGAGAGCAAAGAGAGAAGTCAAGAGTACATGCAGAGACAGGAAGGAAACGGGCAGAGGAGGAGGAAGAGACGAGGAGAGGTGCACAGAGAGGAAGAGAGAGACGAGACAGGATAGCGAGGAAGTCCACTTAGCAGGACGAAATGCAAGACCGACGCGAAAGAGAATGAGGAGACAGGAGAAGAGAGAGAGCATCCGCAGCAAACGAGATCCCGTGAACGAGAACGACGAAGCACAGCAGAGAGAGCCAAGTGCGAAGCAGCGCCAGCCACGCAGCACTAGACGACGATCCCATCTGAGCAAGTAGGAAAGAGACAAGGGCGAGTCCTCGCTATCGCCCAGCACACTCTCTCTATTCCCTCTGCCTCTGTTTATTGCTGTCGTTATTTGGATTACATTCTATGTCCACTTTCCTATTCTATTGACTGCATATTCAGTGCCCCTGGGCCCCCTGTCCTCCGGCCCGGTGCAGGTCACCTGCCCCTCATGTCAGCAGGTGGTCGTCTCTCAGGTGGACTACTCTGCCGGCCTGCTTACTTACCTCTTCTGTGGAGGCCTGTTCCTGTGCGGGTAAACGCGTGTGTGTGGTCTGTGCGTGTAGAAGTGTGTGTGTGTGCATGTGTGTGCGAGTGTGTGTGTAACCAGTCTCTCCTCTGCTCACACAGGTTTGTGCTGGGTTGCTGTCTCATTCCCTTCTGTGTGGACCGCCTCCGCAATGCCCAACACTCCTGCCCCTCCTGCAAGGCTCTGCTGGGCGTACACAAGCGCTTATAACCTGGACAGGCATTATAACCTCCCTGGACCGGCATTATAACCTCCCTGGACAGGCATTATAACCTCCCTGGACAGGCATTATAACCTCCCTGGACAGGCATTATAACCTCCCTGGACAGGCATTATAACCTCCCTGGACAGGTATTATAACCTCCTGGACAGGACAGGCATTATAACCTCCCTGGACAGGCATTATAACCTCCCTGGACAGGCATTATAACCTCCTGGACAGGCATTATAACCTCCCTGGACAGGCATTATAACCTCCCTGGACAGGCATTATAACCTCCTGGACAGGCATTATAACCTCCCTGGACAGGCATTATAACCTCCCTGGACAGGCATTATAACCTCCTGGACAGGCATTATAACCTCCCTGGACAGGCATTATAACCTCCTGGACAGGCGTTATAAACCTCCCTGGACAGGCATTATAACCTCCCTGGACAGGCATTATAACCTCCCTGGACAGGACAGGCATTATAAACCTCCCTGGACAGGACAGGCATTATAACCTCCCTGGACAGGCATTATAACCTCCTGGACAGGCATTATAACCTCCTGGACAGGCATTATAACCTCCTGGACAGGCATTATAACCTCCTGGACAGGCATTATAACCTCCCTGGACAGGCATTATACCTCCTGGACAGGCATTATAACCTCCTGGACAGGCATTATAACCTCCCTGGACAGGCATTATAACCTCCTGGACAGGCATTATAACCTCCCTGGACTGGACAGGCATTATAACCTCCCTGGACAGGACAGGCATTATAACCTCCTGGACAGGCATTATAACCTCCTGGACAGGCATTATAACCTCCTGGACAGGCATTATAACCTCCTGGACAGGCATTATAACCTCCCTGGACAGGCATTATAACCTCCTGGACAGGCATTATAACCTCCTGGACAGGCATTATAACCTCCCTGGACAGGCATTATAACCTCCTGGACAGGCATTATAACCTCCCTGGACTGGACAGGCATTATAACCTCCCTGGACAGGACAGGCATTATAACCTCCTGGACAGGCATTATAACCTCCCTGGACAGGACAGGCATTATAACCTCCCTGGACAGGACAGGCATTATAACCTCCTGGACAGGCATTATAACCTCCCTGGACAGGCATTATAACCTCCCTGGACAGGCGTTATAACGGCCAATAAAAGAGATTGAATGACATCTGATGAGTGACATGTTTCTCTTTATTTGATGACAGCTACAGACTATAAGGAGGTGGCGGTGACATCACAGAAGGACAGTGGTGATGTCATACTAACAGGAAGTTCTAACCCTTCATTTACCCGTTACACTTTATACGATTTTATGAATATATTCTACATACCAGATTTCCAGGGCTTAAGGCTCCAGAAAGTGGATTTCCATGAATACAAAACAAAATACAAAACATTCTGCTATTATTATTATCATTATGAACTAAAGAAGAACAGGTAGAAGAAAACACAGCATAAACAACAGAAGAAGATTTGTTCTGACAACAGAGGGGTTTTGTGAACTGTATATAGTTGTAACTGTTTATAGTTTTGTTTTTCATTTCCTTGATTAGAGTCTGGTTAATCACATTCTTCATTATAAATGTTTTCTACTTCTGTAAATTTGAACAAATGAAAATCAAGTGTATGATAAGGCTGTGACATCACTGAAGTGCGTGTACACGACAGGGCTGTGACATCACTGAAGTGCGTGTACACGACAGGGCTGTGACATCACTGAAGTACGTGCAGGATTACGAGCGTGAGGAGAAGGGGGAGGAGGATCTGAGAGGGTGACATTCCAACTCCACTTCCTGCAGAACACAGAACACAACCTCAATGAGAACACATCAGAACGTATAACTTCATCTAACAGTGAGAACGTTCTAGAGACCAAAACCAAGTGCAGAACCAACTCACCAGTAGTGGCATTAGATCCCGCAGTTGTGATGGAACCAACAGTAGGTCCAGGAGTAGGTTCAGGAGTAGGTCCAGGAGTAGGTCCAGGAGTAGGTCCAGGAGTAGGTTCAGCAGTTGTACCAGCAGTAGGTCCAGGAGTAGGTCCAGCAGTAGGTCCAGGAGTAGGTCCAACAGTAGGTCCAGCAGTAGGTCCAGGAGTAGGTCCAACAGTAGGTCCAACAGTAGGTCCAGGAGTAGGTCCAGGAGTAGGTCCAGGAGTAGGTCCAGCAGTAGGTCCAGGAGTAGGTCCAGGAGTAGGTCCAGGAGTAGGTCCAGGAGTAGGTCCAGCAGTTGTAACAGCAGTAGGTCCAGCAGTAGGTCCAGGAGTAAGTCCAGGAGTAGGTTCAGCAGTTGTAACAGCAGTAGGTCCAGGAGTAGGTCCAGGAGTAGGTTCAGCAGTTTGTAACAGCAGTAGGTCCAGCAGTAGGTCCAGGAGTAGGTTCAGCAGTTGTAACAGCAGTAGAAGCAGCAGTAGGTCCAGGAGTAGGTCCAGGAGTAGGTTCAGCAGTTGTAACAGCAGTAGGTCCAGGAGTAGGTCAGCAGTTGTAACAGCAGTAGAAGCAGCAGTAGGTCCAGGAGTAGGTTCAGCAGTTGTAACAGCAGTAGGTCCAGGAGTAGGTCCAGGAGTAGGTTCAGCAGTTGTAACAGCAGTTGTAACAGCAGTAGGTCCAGCAGTAGTAGAACCAGCAGTAGGTCCAGCAGTAGAAGAGCAGCAGTAGAAGCAGCAGTAGAAGCAGCAGTAGAAGCAGCAGTAGAAGCAGCAGTGGGTGTAGGGTCGGCCTTGCCCCCGGTGAGGCCCAGGCCCAGGGTGTTGAGGTCTGACTGGAAACTGCCTGGACACCCAGCTCTGGACCACACTCACGTTCTCATAGCTCCTCAGCTGGGGAAGGTTGGAGCCCAGGAGACCCTGGACCTCACTCACACTCAGGGCCTGCAGGTACACACACACACACACACACACACACACACACACACACACACACACACACACACACATACATGAAGTGAGTATATACTCCCATAGTGTGTGTATACCAGGACAGTGTCCAGACTGAGGCTGGTGTGTGTGTGTGTGTGTGTGTGTGTGTGTGTGTGAGTGTGTGTGTGTACCAGGACAGCGTCCTCTCTGAGGCTGGTGTGTGTGTGTGTGTGTGTGTGTGTGAGAGAGTGTGTGTGTGTGTGTGTGTTGTGTGTGTGTGTGTGTGTGAGAGAGTGTGTGTGTGTACCAGGACAGCGTCCTCGTTGAGGCTGGTGTGTGTGTGTGTGTGTGTGTGTGTGTGTGTTGTGTGTGTGTGTGTGAGAGAGTGTGTGTGTGTGTGTGTGTGTGTGTGTGTTGTGTGTGTGTGTGTGTGTGTGAGAGAGTGTGTGTGTGTACCAGGACAGCGTCCTCGTTGAGGCTGGTGAAGGTGGCCAGGTCCATGCTGATGTTGGAGGCCGACAGACTCTTGATGTAGGAGGGGGTGGCGCCACCTGGAGGACAGACCAGGAACACACTCAGCTGGTCAGGACAAGGAGCTGGGGTGAAGAGTGTCTGTATGTAGAGGGTCCAGTGGAGATGTTTGTGTGTGTAAAAGTGTGTACCCAGGAATGTGTGTGTACCCAGGTACGTGTGTGTGTGTGTAAGAGTGTGTACCCAGGTATGTGTAAGAGTGTGTACCCAGGAATGTGCGTGTGTGTGTGTAAAAGTGTGTACCCAGGTATGTGTGTGTCGTGTGTGTGTGTGTGAGTGTGTACCCAGGTATGTGTGTGTCGTGTGTGTGTGTGTGTGAGTGTGTACCCAGGTATGTGTGTGTGTGTGTGTAAAAGTGTGTACCCAGGTATGTGTGGTGTCGTGTGTGTGTGTGTGAGTGTGTACCCAGGTATGTGCGTGTGTGGGTGTAAAAGTGTGTACCCAGGAATGTGTGTGTGTGTAAAAGTGTGTACCCAGGTATGTGTAAGAGTGTGTACCCAGGTATGTGTGTGTGTGTGTAAGAGTGTGTACCCAGGAATGTGCGTGTACCCCAGGTATGTGTGTGTGTGTGTGTGTGTGTACCCGGGTATGTGTGTGTGTGTGTACCCAGGTATGTGTGTGTCGTGTGTGTGTGTGTGAGTGTGTACCCAGTATGTGTGTGTGTGTACCCAGGTATGTGTGTGTGTGTGTGTACCCAGGTATGTGTGTGTGTGTGTGTACCCAGGTATGTGTGTGTCGTGTGTGTGTGTGTGTGTACCCGGGTATGTGTGTGTGTGTGTGTGTGTGTGTGTACCCAGGTATGTGTGTGCGTGTACCCAGGTATGTGTGTGTGTGTATGTGTGTGTACCCAGGTATGTGTGTGTGTGTACCCAGGTATGTGTGTGTGTGTGTGTGTACCCGGCTATGTGTGTGTGTGTGTACCCAGGTATGTGTGTGTCGTGTGTGTGTGTGTGTGTGAGTGTGTACCCAGGTATGGCTGTGTGAGCTGGTAGCTTGTGGGAGACACAGTTCCAGCTCTGGGACTGGGGAAAGCAGATGTTGCCGTGGTGAACAGAATGTTCTTGTTCTCTTGAGAACAGGAGGACTGGTCCAGCGCAGGGGCTTTGCTGCAGGGCACAGGAAGAACATCACATCCAGAACATCACATGCAGAACATCACATCCAGAACATCACATACAGAACATCACATGAAGAACATCACATCCAGAACATCACATCCAGAACATCACATGCAGAACATCACATCCAGAACATCACATACAGAACATCACATGAAGAACATCACATCCAGAACATCACATCCAGAACATCACATGCAGAACATCACATCCAGAACATCACATCCAGAACATCACATGCAGAACATCACATCCAGAACATCACATCCAGAACATCACATGCAGAACATCACATCCAGAACATCACATACAGAACATCACAGGAAGAACATCACATCCAGAACATCACATGCCTCTGATCTAACCTCATCACATCTCATACAGAACATCACATGCCTCTGATCTAACCCCATCACATCACATCCAGAACATCACATACGTCTGATCTAACCTCATCACATCACATGCCTCTGATCTAACCTCATCACATCACATACAGAACATCACATGCCTCTGATCTAACCTCATCACATCACATACAGAACATCACATGCCTCTGATCTAACTTCATCACATCTCATACAGAACATCACATGCCTCTGATCTAACCTCATCACATCACATACAGAACATCACATGCCTCTGATCTAACCTCATCACATCACATATTAGAACATGTCATAACAGCTTTGCACAACTCATCGCACCTCATAACATGTCATCACATATCCTTGTATCTCTCATCTACACTCAACCCTCAAAGAACAGAACATCCTTACTGGCTGGAGTACCTCTCTTAGGATCTGAGATACTACAGACCCCCCCTACCCGACCCCCCCTACCCACCCGACCCCCCCTGACCTGAGGCTGTCTGAGGTGATGCCCTCCAGAACACTGGCGTTCAGGGAGCACAGATTGGCTCCTCCAATAGCAGTCAGCTCTGCACTGCCCAGGCTCCGCCCACTGCTCAGGTACTTGGAGATGACGGCCTTGGCCTGGAACACAGACACACACACACTGCTCAGGTACTTGGACCAGCAGGCTCTACAGACACTACATCACACTAGCATTGTTCAAATATTTGCCTTTTTAGGGCTTCATTGGCCAGATACAGTTATACAGGAAAGTTCTGCGAGATAGAGTGGGTACAGAAATGGCCTGAGCCTGCATCGAACACATTTTATAAACTATTATCCAAAGCAATATACAAGCGCTGACCAGCGCCAAATGAATGACATGTAAGTGTGAACCCAGGCAGAACCGGTTGGTTACCATGGGAGCAGACCAGTCTCCGTCGTCAGGGTTCATGAGGGCGGAGAGCGTGTCAATCTTGGTGATGTTCCACATGCTGATGTCATCACTAGTGGCCAGGCGGGAGGCGGGGCCGAGGACCTGGACGCTCATCTCTGGGATGGTGGGGGAGTAGGCCTGGAGACCAAGACATCACAACATGTCACTCTTCCTATCTGAGAGACTGGGCTCCTCCTCCCCTCCTCCCCCCATCACATCCCCACACCCTGTCTGAGTGTGTTCAGTATGATGCTCAGTGTTCCTACCTGTCTGAGTGTGTTCTATGATGCTCAGGTGTTCCTACCTGTCTGAGTGTGTTCAGTATGATGCTCAGGTGTTCCTACCTGTCTGAGTGTGTTCAGTATGACGCTCAGGTGTTCCTACCTGTCTGAGTGTGTTTAGTATGATGTTCAGGTGTTCCTACCTGTCTGAGTGTGTTCAGTACGATGCTCAGGTGTTCCTACCTGTCTGAGTGTGTTCAGTACGATGCTCAGGTGTTCCTACCTGTCTGAGTGTGTTTAGTACGATGCTCAGGTGTTCCTACCTGTCTGAGTGTGTTCAGTACGATGTTCAGGTGTTCCTACCTGTCTCAGTGTGTTCAGTACGATGCTCAGGTGTTCCTACCTGTCTGAGTATGTTCAGTATGATGCTCAGGTGTTCCTACCTGTCTGAGCTTGTCAGTACGATGCTCAGGTGTTCCTACCTGTCTGAGTGTGTTCAGTACGATGCTCAGGTGTTTCCTACCTGTCTGAGTGTGTTCAGTATGACGCTCAGGTGTTCCTACCTGTCTGAGTGTGTTCAGTATGATGCTCAGGTGTTCCTACCTGTCTGAGTGTGTTCAGTATGATGCTCAGTGTTCCTACCTGTCTGAGTGTGTTCAGTATGATGCTCAGGTGTTCCTACCTGTCTGAGTGTGTTCAGTAAGATGCTCAGGTGTTCCTACCTGTCTGAGTGTGTTCAGTACGATGCTCAGGTGTTCCTACCTGTCTGAGTGTGTTCAGTACGATGCTCAGGTGTTCCTACCTGTCTGAGTGTGTTTAGTACGATGCTCAGGTATTCCTCCTGGTCGACCTTGGCAGTGATGGCGGCCAGGTTGTCCCTCACCACGGCAACACTGAGGCAGCTGGTGAACTGGGCCACGTCGTAGTCGAAGGGGAAGGTCTCGTCGTTGATGATGATCTGGGTGATCTCCCCCACCGTGCAGCCATCCATCTTCGGACTGGAGGGGGGGAGGACAGTCACACTGTGTTTACTACAGTCACACTGTGTTTACTACAGTCACACTGTGTTTATGACAGTCAGACTGTGTTTTATGACAGTCACACTGTGTTTAATGACAGTCACACGGTGTTTACTGCAGTCAGACTGTGTTTTACGGGCAGTCAGACTGTGTTTATGACAGTCAGACTGTGTTTATGATAGTCACACTGTGTTTACTGCAGTCAGACTGTGTTTATGACAGTCACACTGTGTTTATGACAGTCAGACTGTGTTTATGATAGTCACACTGTGTTTACTGCAGTCAGACTGTGTTTATGACAGTCACACTATGTTTACTACAGTCACACTGTGTTTACTGCAGTCACACTGTGTTTACTGCAGTCACACTGTGTTTACTGCAGTCAGACTGTGTTAACTGCAGTCAGACTGTGTTTATGACAGTCACACTGTGTTTACTGCAGTCACACTGTGTTTACTGCAGTCAGACTGTGTTAACTGCAGTCAGACTGTGTTTACTGCAGTCAGACTGTGTTTCCGAGAGAGGAGGGAGGGGGGATAAACAGAACAGCCAGCGTGTACCTATAGCCCGCTTGGCCAGGCTCTTGTTGGACCGGCGGATGGCAGTCTTCATCCTCCTCCTCTTCCTCCGTTCAGGCGGTTGTTTCTCAGGAAGGACTTCAGGAACGCCCGCGTTGGTCGCCTGGCAGAGGAACACTTTAACACTCATGCAGGTACACACACAAACGGCTACTCCACTAGGATTCAATTCATGCAAAATCCTGTTTACCCCTAACCCTAACACTAGCACAGCCCCTTACCCTAACACAAGCACAGCCCCTCACCCTGTCTAACCCTAACACAAGCACAGCCCCTAACACAAGCACAGCCCCTCACCCTGTCTAACCCTAACACCAAGCACAGCCCCTCACCCTGTCTAACCCTAACACAAGCACAGCCCCTCACCTTGTCGAAGCGCTGGTAGAAGTTGCTGCTGAGGTAGAGCGGCAGAACGCCCAGATCATCTAGAGTCTTACTGCCCCAAGAGGACGGGTTCCTGACAAACAACAACAACAACAACAACAAGCTGTCAACACCAAGACAACAAGCTGTCAACACCAAGACACAAGCTGTCAACGCTCTTGGCGTTGTCAGGAGGGAGGTCTGTAGTGAGCGCGGGGGGAGGAGAGGAGAAGTCTGCTTCTCCGCAGCTGGGTGAAGTAGGACCTGCAGGTGCCCTCAGGAAACAGGAGTTAGTAGTAGGAACAGGGGAGGTTAGACTCAGGGCCATGGGTTAGACCAGGCCAGGTTAGCCCAGGGGCCAGGTTAGACCAGGGTCAGACAAGGGGCCAGGGTTAAAGACAGGGCAGGGTTAGGACCAGGGTTAGACAGTGTTGCAAGATTTAGACCAGGGCCAGGGTTAGACCAGGGCAAGGGTATAGACCAGGGTTAGACCAGGGCCCCGCTTTAGACCAGGGCCAGGGTTGACCAGGGCCAGGGAGACCAGGGCCAGGGTTAGCACCGGGGTTAGGTCGTGTCCAGGGCCAGGTCCTGTTAGGTACATACTCGTAGTACAGCAGCAGGTCAGGCGGGTCTGAGAGGCTGTGTAGTGGTGACGTTGCTGTCGTCCTTGATGTAGGTACAGGCAGGTGAGCTGGAGCGACAGGAACAGACACTGTGACGAAACCTCTCCCACCTCCAGCCTCCTACATCCACGCTCCCAGCGCACCGCCGCCGCCACGCGCGCCAGCCCGAACCGCGCGCGCACGCCGCTCGCAACACCGCCCGCGCACGCCCGCCCTCCACCGCCGCCGCACAGCCGCCCCGCGCGTTTACACAACGCTCTTCGCTCCTCACACTGCACGCTCCACCTCCGCCCTGTACCACACCCTCCTGCACGCACCTCCTCCCCGCGCCCACACCCCGCTCCACGTTCTCCACCTACCCTCACCCTCCCCCTCACCTCCTCCACCTCCTCCTCACCTCCCACTCTCCACCTCCCACTCACTAGCGGTCCCTCGCGCTCTCGCCCCTACCTGTGTCCTCCACCAGGGTGACTCTCTGGCGCCCCCTACCTGTGTCTCCACCAGGTCACTCTCTGGCGCCCCCTACCTGTGTCTCCACCAGGGTCACTCTCTGGCGCCCCCTACCTGTGTCTCCACCAGGGTACTCTCTGGCGCCCCTACCTGTGTCTCCACCAGGTGACTCTCTGCTCCCCCTACCTGTGTCTCCACCAGGTCGACTCTCTGGCCCCCTACCTGTGTCTCCACCAGGGTGACTCTCTGGCGCCCCCTACGGGTCTCCACCAGGGTGACTCTATCGCGCCCTACCTGTGTCTCCACCAGGGTGACTCTCTGGCGCCCCCTACCTGTGTCTCCACCAGGGTGACTCTCTGGCGCCCCCTACCTGTGTCTCCACCAGGGTGACTCTCTGGCGACCCCTACCTGTGTCTCCACCAGGGTGACTCTCTGGTGCCCCCTACCTGTGTCTCCACCAGGGTGGACTCTCTGGCGCCCCCTCCTCCTGCAGGCTCTGATCAGGCCTCTGATCTTCACACGGCTCAGAGTCACCACTCTGGTGCAGGTGAAGCCCTGGAGGACCGAGGACGATATGCTGCACACACACACCACACACACACACATACACATACACATACACATACACACACACACACACATACACATACACATACACATACACAGACGCACACATACACGCACACATACACGCACACATACACACACACAACATTATAGTTGAGTGAGACGTGGAGGGAAGGAGGAGGAGAAGAGAAGGAGGAGGAAGAGAAGAGAAGGAGGAGGAAGAGAAGGAGGAGGAAGATAAGGAGGAGGACAGGGAGGAGGAGGACAGGGAGGAGGAGGACCGGGAGGAGGACAGGGAGGAGGACAGGGAGGAGGAGGACAGGGAGGAGGACAGGGAGGAGGAGGACAGGGGGAGGAGGACAGGGAGAAGGACAGGGAGGAGGACAGGGAGGAGGAGGACAGGGAGGAGGACGGGAGGAGGACAGGGAGGAGGAGGACAGGGAGGAGGACAGGGAGGAGGAGGACAGGGAGGAGGAGGACAGGGGAGGAGGAGGACAGGGAGGAGGAGGACAGGAGAAGGACAGGGAGAAGGACAGGGAGGAGGAGGACAGGAAGGAGGAGGACAGGGAGGAGGAGGAGAGGGGAGGAGGAGGAGGAGGAGGAGGACAGGGAGGAGGAGGACAGGGAGGAGGAGGACAGGGAGGAGGAGGACAGGGAGGAGGAGGGACAGGGAGGAGGACAGGGAGGAGGACAGGGAGGAGGAGGACAGGGAGGAGGACAGGGAGGAGGAGGACAGGGAGGAGGAGGGACAGGGAGAAGGACAGGGAGGAGGACAGGGAGGAGGAGGACAGGGAGGAGGACAGGGAGGAGGACAGGGAGGAGGAGGACAGGGAGGAGGACAGGGAGGAGGAGGGACAGGGAGGAGGAGGACAGGGAGGAGGAGGACAGGGAGGAGGAGGACAGGGAGAAGGACAGGGAGAAGGACAGGGGGAGGAGGACAGGAAGGAGGAGGACAGGGAGGAGGAGGAGAGGAGGAGGAGGAGGAGGAGGAGGACAGGGAGGAGGAGGACAGGGAGGAGGAGGACAGGGAGGAGGACAGGGAGGAGGACAGGGAGGAGGAGGACAGGGAGGAGGACAGGGAGGAGGACAGGGAGGAGGAGGACAGGGAGGAGGAGGACAGGGAGGAGGACAGGGAGGAGGACAGGGAGGAGGAGGACAGGGAGATGGAGGACAGGGAAGGAGGAGGACAGGGAGGAGGACAGGGAGGAGGAGGACAGGGAGGAGGAGGACAGGGAGGAGGAGGACAGGGAGGACAGGGAGGAGGACAGGGAGGAGGAGGACAGGGAGGAGGAGGACAGGGAGGAGGAGACAGGGAGGAGGACAGGGAGGAGGAGGACAGGGAGGACAGGGAGGAGGACAGGGAGGAGGAGGACAGGGAGGAGGAGGACGAGAGGAGGACAGGGAGGGACAGGGAGGAGGACAGGAGGAGGAGGACAGGGAGGAGGAGGACAGGGAGGAGGAGGACAGGGAGGAGGAGGACAGGGAGGAGGACAGGGAGGAGGAGGAGAGGGAGGAGGAGAGGGAGGAGGAGGACAGGGAGGAGGAGGACAGGGAGGAGGACAGGGAGGAGGAGAAGGAGGAGGAGGAGGGAGGAGGAGGACAGGGAGGAGGAGGGACAGGGAGGAGGAGAGGGAGGAGGAGAGGGAGGAGGAGGACAGGGAGGAGGAGGACAGGGAGGAGGAGAGGGAGGAGGAGGACAGGGAGGAGGAGGACAGGGAGGAGGAGAGGGAGGAGGAGGACAGGGAGGAGGAGGACAGGGAGGTGGACAGGGAGGAGGAGGACAGGGGAGGAGGACAGGGAGGAGGAGGACAGGGAGGAGGAGGGACAGGGAGGAGGAGAGGGAGGAGGAGGACAGGGAGGAGAACAGGGAGGAGGAGGACAGGGAGGAGGAGAGGGAGGAGGAGGACAGGGAGGAGGACAGGGAGGAGGACAGGGAGGAGGACAGGGAGGAGGAGAGGGAGGAGGACAGGGAGGAGGACAGGGAGGAGGACAGGGAGGAGGAGAGGGAGGAGGACAGGGAGGAGGAGAGGGAGGAGGACAGGGGAGGAGGACAGGGAGGAGGACAGGGAGGAGGAGAGGGAGGAGGAGGACAGGAGGAGGAGAGGATCGTACCTGTCAGGGTTGTCAAACTGCACTGCCACTGTGTCGAAGAACAGAACAGCCTACAAAGAACCAGAGCATTAGAGTTGTGTGTCTATAGTTCTTGTGTGTTAGAGTATGTGTGTGTGTCATAGAGAGGGTGTGTGTGTGTCATAGAGAGTGTGTGTGTGTTTCCCACCTGCTCTGCTTCCACTTCTTCTTGTGAGGGTGGTTGCCACGGCGCTGCTCTGTGAGAACCCCAACAGCTGCCCTCGAGGGATCTCCGTTGCCATGGCGTCAGGAACGTTCTGGATGATGCTCTCTGCGTTGCTGTTCATCAAGATGATCTGGTGCAGCCAGAACATTCACATTCAGA
Organism: Mallotus villosus; assembly: GCA_903064625.1. Lineage (NCBI taxonomy): Eukaryota > Metazoa > Chordata > Actinopteri > Osmeriformes > Salangidae > Mallotus > Mallotus villosus. The sequence goes on along the minus strand of CAEFZP010002735.1, from coordinate 5,084 downwards.
TCAGAACCAGAGTTCTGTGTGACACCTGGGGAAGACTAAAGGTGTGACACCTGGGGAAGACTAAGCCTGTGACACCTGGGGAAGACTAAAGGTGTGACACCTGGGGAAGACTAAAGGTGTGACACCAGAGGAAGACTAAAGGTGTGACACCAGAGGAAGACTAAAGGTGTGACACCTGGGGAAGACTAAAGGTGTGACACCTGGGGAAGACTAAAGGTGTGACACCAGAGGAAGACTAAAGGTGTGACACCAGAGGAAGACTAAAGGTGTGACCACCTGGGGAAGACTAAAGGTGTGACACCTGGGGAAGACTAAAGGTGTGACACCTGGGGAAGACTAAATGTGTGACACCAGAGGAAGACTAAGCGTGTGACACCAGGGGGAAGACTAAAGGTGTGACACCTGGGGAAGACTAAAGGTGTGACACCTGGGAAGACTAAAGGTGTGACACCAGAGGAAGACTAAGCATGTGACACCAGGGGAAGACTAAAGGGGTGACACCTGGGGAAGACTAAAGGTGTGACACCAGAGGAAGACTAAGCGTGTGACACCAGGGGAAGACTAAAGGTGTGACACCTGGGGAAGACTAAGCGTGTGACACTGTACCTGGGTGACAAAGGTCTGCTGGAGGATGATTGGAGCGTTCATCAGGTTGGCGAGGAATGAAGGATTCTGGGAAGACAGCATGAGCTCCTGACCACTGATGGCACCCATAGTTGCCACGGGAACGCCCCCCAACAGAGTTCCCAGCATGAGGAGAGAGGAGGAGCTGTTGATCTGGAGAGAGAGAGATCATCCAGAGATCATCCATGTTCTAAAGATCATCCATGTTCTAAAGATCATCCAGAGATCATCCATGTTCTAAAGATCATCCATGTTCTAAAGATCATCCATGTTCTAAAGATCATCCATGTTCTAAAGATCATCCAGAGATCATCCATGTTCTAAAGATCATCCATGTTCTTATCATCACCATCAGAGATCATACCAGCCTTTCATCGATCAGTCATCTCATCCATGTTCTTATCATCATACCTGCATGGATCCAGACATGAGCAGTGATTGGATGATGATCAGCGACTGTCCCTGGTTCCAGCCAGTCAACAGGCTGAGCATGTGCAGTGATGCGAGCAGCACTGTGGGCGGAGCCAGGGTCAGCTGACCCGTGCTGAGCCCGGTGCTGCTGTTGCCGAGGGCAGCAAAGGAGTTCTCCGTCAGGGAGCTGTCCATGTTACTGGCTAGCTGGGCTGTCACCTGACACACACACACACACACACACGTTTAATACACACACACACACACACATTTAATACACACACACACACACGTTTAATACACACACACACACACACACACACACACACACACGTTTAATACACACACACACACACACGTTTAATACACACACACACACACACGTTTAATACACACACACACACATTTAATACACACACACACACACACACGTTTAATACACACACACACACACACGTTTAACACACACACACACACGTTTAATACACACACATGTAGCTGAGAGTTCTCTGAGTGTAGAAGTGTGTGTGTGTGTGTGTGTGTGTGTAGCTGAGAGTGTAGAAGTGTGTGTGTGTGTGTGTGTGTGTGTAGCTGAGAGTGTAGAAGTGTGTGTGTGGTGTGTGTGTAGCTGAGAGTGTAGAAGTGTGTGTGTGTGTGTGTGTGTGTGTGTGTGTGTTGTACCAGTGGGTCCAGGTTGGAGCAGATGCTCAGGTTGAACAGAACCACGTTACTCTGATCTGCAGTCAGCTGAGCAAAGGCCTGGGGAGGAGCCACACACCTGCACAGGAGGGGGAGACTAGGGGGAGGAGAGGAGGAGGAGGAGAGGAGAGGAGGGGGGGAGGGGGGGAGGGGGGGGAGGAGGAGGAGGGGGAGGGGGGGGAGGGAGGGGGGGGAGGAGAGGAGGAGGAGGGGAGGAGGAGGAGGGGGAGGAGGGGGGGGAGGGGGGGGAGGGGGGGGAGGGGGGAGGAGGAGGGGGAGGAGAGGAGAGGAGGAGGAGGGGGAAGGGGGAGAGGAGGAGGAGGGGGAGGAGGAGAGGGGGAGGAGGAGAGGGAAGGAGGAGGAGAGGAGGAGGAGGGGGAGGAGGGGGGAGGAGGAGGAGAGGAGGGGGGTTGGATGAAAAGAGAAAGGCAGTCGTTTAAATATGTTATTCAAAATTCATAAGACAAAACAGTGTGTGTTATGGTGTGTGTGTGATGGTGTGTGTGTGATGGTGTGTGTGTGATGGTGTGTGTGCGATGGTGTGTGTGTGATGGTGTGGTGTGTGATGGTGTGGTGTGATGGTGGTGTGGTGCGATGGTGGGGTGTGTGATGGTGTGTGTGTGATGGTGTGTGTGGTGTGAGGGTGGTGTGGTGTGTGTGTGGATGGTGTGTGTGTGATGGGTGGGGTGTGTGATGGTGTGTGTGCGATGGTGTGTGTGTGATGGTGTGTGTGTGATGGTGTGTGTGTGTGATGGTGTGTGTGTGACGGTGTGTGTGCGATGGTGTGTGTGCGATGGTGTGTGTGTGATGGTGTGTGTGTGATGGTGTGTGTGCGATGGTGTGTGTGCGATGGTGTGTGTGCGATGGTGTGTGTGTGATGGTGTGTGTGTGATGGTGTGTGTACCTACAGCAGAGGGCTAAAGGAGCTGTCCTGCTGGTAGATCAGGTATGTGTAGTAGTTTGTCAGGTTGAGTGGCAGGCTGGAGTGGTTCAGAAGGGCGATGTTTACTGGGTTCACTGTAAACACCTGCAACACCTGAACACATCACACACACACGTCATGTGATATACACATCACACACACACGTCATGTGATATACACATCACACACACAACGTCATGTGATATACACATCACACACACACGTCATGTTATACACACATCACACACACACGTCACACACACACACGTCATGTTATATACACACACATCAGTACACACACATCACACACACGCCCCAAGGATGGTCAACTAAGAAACCACAACTTCAGTTGGTTTAGGGTTAAAGGTTCAGGTTAGGTATCTGGCTCATGGTTAGTGTTGGTGCAGCACCTGTGTAGATCTGGGTCATAGTGTTGGTGCAGCACCTGTGTAGATCTGGGTCATAGTGTTGGTGCAGCACCTGTGTAGATCTGGGTCATGGTTAGTGTTGGTGTAGCACCTGTGTAGATCTGGGTCATGGTTAGTGTTGGTGCAGCACCTGTGTAGATCTGGGTCATAGTGTTGGTGCAGCACCTGTGTAGATCTGGGTCAGAGTGTTGGTGCAGCACCTGTGTAGATCTGGGTCATAGTGTTGGTGCAGCACCTGTGTAGATCTGGGTCATGGTTAGTGTTGGTGCAGCACCTGTGTAGATCTGGGTCATAGTGTTGGTGCAGCACCTGTGTAGATCTGGGTCATGGTTAGTGTTGGTGCAGCACCTGTGTAGATCTGGGTCATGGTTAGTGTTGGTGCAGCACCTGTGTAGATCTGGGTCATAGTGTTGGTGCAGCACCTGTGTAGATCTGGGTCATGGTTAGTGTTGGTGCAGCACCTGTGTAGATCTGGGTCATAGTGTTGGTGCAGCACCTGTGTAGATCTGGGTCATAGTGTTGGTGCAGCACCTGTGTAGATCTGGGTCATAGTGTTGGTGCAGCACCTGTGTAGATCTGGGTCATGGTGTTGGTGCAGCACCTGTGTAGATCTGGGTCATAGTGTTGGTGCAGCACCTGTGTAGATCTGGGTCATAGTGTTGGTGCAGCACCTGTGTAGATCTGGGTCATAGTGTTGGTGCAGCACCTGTGTAGATCTGGGTCATGGTGTTGGTGCAGCACCTGTGTAGATCTGGGTCATGGTTAGTGTTGGTGTAGCACCTGTGTAGATCTGGGTCATAGTTAGTGTTGGTGCAGCACCTGTGTAGATCTGGGTCATGGTTAGTGTTGGTGCAGCACCTGTGTAGATCTGGGTCATGGTTAGTGTTGGTGCAGCACCTGTGTAGATCTGGGTCATAGTGTTGGTGCAGCACCTGTGTAGATCTGGGTCATGGTTAGTGTTGGGCAGCACCTGTGTAGATCCAAAGGTGTGAGGTCTTCCAGAGTGAGGAAGGAGAAGAAGGTCCCCAGGTAGTCAGAGAACCAGGAGTGGAGTTCAGCTCTGGGTCAGTAGAGCTGTAACACCTGGGCAGCGAGTCTGGAGGACGAGAGGATGGGTCAGATTAGCAGGTGAAGCTATAGATATGGTGGACGTGGTTCTGAGGTTGTCTCTATGAGGGTGAAAGAAACTGATGGCTTTGATCCAAGATGGCCGACCTGACTCGAGGTACGTTCTGATGGTGTCATACACGTCTGCGGGTCTGAAGTCTGCAGTGCTGTAGTTATGGTTACCCATCACTGCCACCCTGCAACAACCACACACACACCACTTTGTCAAAACAGAAAACATCTTCACACATATGCCTCTAGGGGGGTGTTTTCTCTATAAGCCAGGCCAACTTTGGGGGCCTGTGGGAGCTTCCTGGACAGAGTTATGCATAGTTATACATGTTAGCACGTCTCAACTGATGCTACCTGATGAAATACATGTTAGCACGTCTCAACTGATGCTACCTGATTAAATACATGTTAGCATGTCTCAACTGATGCTACCTGATTAAATACATGTTAGCACGTCTCAACTGATGCTACCTGATGAAATACATGTTAGCATGTCTCAACTGATGCTACCTGATTAAATACATGTTAGCACGTCTCAACTGATGCTACCTGATTAAATACATGTTAGCACGTCTCAACTGATGCTACCTGATTAAATACATGTTAGCATGTCTCACTGATGCTACCTGATTAAATACATGTTAGCACGTCTCAACTGATGCTACCTGATTAAATACATGTTAGCATGTCTCAACTGATGCTACCTGATTAAATACATGTTAGCATGTCTCAACTGATGCTACCTGATTAAATACATGTTAGCATGTCTCAACTGATGCTACCTGATTAAATACATGTTAGCATGTCTCAACTGATGCTACCTGATTAAATACATGTTAGCATGTCTCAACTGATGCTACCTGATTAAATACATGTTAGCA
>CAEFZP010002734.1:0-29004 GCA_903064625.1 Mallotus villosus | reverse complement strand
CTATACAGTCGTATGCAAAAGTTTAGGCACCCCTCTGAGGCTGCATGATAATTTCCTGTCTTCACCAAAAAAGATCAATATAATATTGTAATATTACTTTTCTAGTTAACACTGAGTGCTGGGGTGTTTTCCAGACAAAGATATTTGGTGTAGCAGTATTTAGTTGTGTGAAATTAAATCAAATGTGAAAAAAAGGCTGTGCAAAAGTTTGGGCACCCTTATCATTTATTTGATTTGAATACCTCTGCCTACTAAATGCTGATTAACTGCAACACATAGTTAGTCTGATTAACTCGTTAAGCCTTCAATTACATAAAAAGGTGCATTCAATCATTAGAAAGGGTATTTAAGTTAGCCAATTGCAAGTTTTGCTTCTCTTTGATTCTCCTCTGAACAGTGGCAAAATGGGGGCATCAAAACAGCTATCAAATGATCTAAAAACAAAGATTGTTCAGCAGTATGGTTTAGGGGAAGGCTGCAAAAAGTTATCCCGGAGGTTTCAGCTATCAGTTTCCACTGTGAGGAATGTCATTAGGAAATGGAAGGCAACAGGCACAGTTCTTGTTAAGGCCAGAAGTGGCAGGCCAGGAAAAATAACAAAGAGGCAAAGGCGAAGAATGGTCAGAATGGTCAAGGACAACCCTCAGACCACCTCCAAAGAGCTGCAAGGTCATCTTGCTGCAGATGGTGTCACTGTGCATTGCTCGACCATTCAGCGCACATTGCACAGAGAACAGCTGTATGGGAGAGTGATGCGGAAGAAGCCTTTTCTGCACACGCGCCACAAAAAGGCTTGCTTGAGGTTTGCCAAACTACATTTGAACAAGCCAGGCTCATTTTGGAACAAAGTGCTGTGGACTGATGAGACAAAGATGGAGTTATTCGGTCACAACAAGAGGCGTTACGCATGGAGGCAAAAGAACACAGCATTCCTAGAAAAACACTTGCTGCCCACAGTAAAATTTGGTGGGGGGTCCGTCATGCTGTGGGGCTGTGTGGCTAGTGCAGGAACTGGGAATCTAGTTAAAGTTGAAGGTCGTATGGATTCAACTCAGTACCAGCAAATTCTGGACAATAATGTTCAAGAATCTGTAACAAAGCTGAAGTTACGGCGCAGTTGGGTGTTCCAGCAGGACAACGACCCGAAACATTGCTCCAAATCCACTAAGGCATTTATGCAGAGGAACAACTACAATGTTTTGGAATGGCCATCCCAGTCCCCAGACTTGAATATAATTGAAAATCTATGGGGTGACTTGAAGCGGGCTGTCCACGCTAGGCACCCATCAAACCTTACTGAACTGGAGATGTATTGTAAGGAAGAATGGTCCAAATTACCTCAATCCAGAATCCAGACACTCATCAGAGGATATAAAAAGCGTCTAGAAGCTGTTATTTTTGCAAAAGGAGGCTCTACTAAATATGAATGTGATTTTTCTGTTGGGGTGCCCAAATTTATGCAAGTGTCTAATTCTCTTATGATGCGTATGGCATATTTTCTGTTTATCAAATAAACCTTATTTCACGGCTAAAATATCACTGTCCATGACGTATGTGTATATATATGACAAAGACGTTCCTCATCCAAACGCCCAACATTTTATAGATGAAAGTAATGGAGATTATCAGGGGTGCCCAAACTTTTGCATACGACTGTATATATATATATATATATATATCATTATTTGTATTTGAGGACAGAAACAATACACCATGTGAGACTGGTCTCCTGTTGAGACACCAAAAGTCATGAATAGGCCTATACAGTTTGAACATAGTACATTGTTTTGTACATACTGTAGGCAATAACTTTATCTTAGGCGTTAACTTACCTCGCGAGTGAATGATGAATAATTGATAATTGAAAGTGAATTTTGTATAATTGTACTTGTAAAGAGGCAGTGCTTGTCTTGTGTCGATGATTTCTGCTGTGTTTGGTGCATCATATTCATGGTAACTTTAGAATGGAATGTTCGACACTGATTCATTCATTGTGACAATGGTTTGGAATTCCATCAAACGTGTTTGAAATTCTTGGGATTGTCATGGATACCAATAAATAAATAAAACGTTTTAGCACCCTAATAGGTCAATCTTTTATTGAGTTAATGTTAAAAATCACAATATTTACCAAGATCTTTTGAATTATTATTGCTAACAAAATGTACATTATGTAAATAATCATCAAGATTTTACTGCTAACTAAACTGTCATTCATCATGGGTAATCAAACATAGGTACTAACAAATTAAAAGTGACAAAATACTTTTGATAGATTGATTTTGTGGTTGATTTATTTTATTTTGGAAGCTAAAGGTATTAAAAACAGTCAAAGGGGCATTAAATGGAAATTCATTCATATACAGTGTTAATCTATGATCGACTTGTTGAGCCTTTTGAGAGTTGTGATTGTTTAGTCATGCCTGCAGAGGCTGTTAGGGGGAGCTTTCGGCCACGATGCCTCATTCTCAATGAAGCTGCCAGAAGAAATGCATCGTGTCCAAGCGTCTTTATTGATATCTCCCCCTTTTCAGGTACGACATGAGTATTTGTGGTCTTGAACTTTATGCTTGTTTTTACTTTTTTTGTGTTTTATTAGGGGGGTGTCTAACTCACTGTGAGTGATAAAGAGGGGTGTTGGGAGGGGGGGGGGTGTCTAATTCACTGTGAGTCTCTATGTCTCTATCTGATGACTCTAAGAGCGTGGAGGGTGGTGTCATCACTCAGGGACTCCCTCAGACTCAAGGAGGTGGGCAGCATCGTCACTCTCAGTCAGGTATCTGCACCCCAGTCCTGGTAGCCAATCACAGCACTTCACTCCAGTTGTCAGAAATGTCTCCCCTCCTCTCCTCTGGCTGTGTCTCCGGGCTTCTCTACAGTGGCCCTGGTCCCAAGTGGCCACAGCTGGGGACCTCAGTGTTGATAATCAGGGAACGAGCTGGGAGAGCTTGGAGAGAATTCTAACTGAAAAGTGCCGAAACTCACCAAACATAACAAAATAACGTTTCCACTACAGTTACTGTCATACGTCTAAGACGTTGACTATTCAAAAAACATAATTACCTCCGCTAATAAAAGTTTGATCATTGATGTGGATGATTCACTTCAAAATGCCACACCCAAACGGGAAATGCTATTAATCCGCCACCACTTAAGAACTTCTGTTAAACTTGAGGGTGTCAAACGAACGACAAAATCACTCAGGAAATGCATGTCACTCTCTGTATATGGTTAATATTGCACGCAGCACAGATTATTTACCACAGATGATATATATACTCGCTGTGCTGTGCAACTACAAGATTGTCATGGGAAAATGCCCTTGTCTCAGTGAGCCTGACTCTGGCTCATCCATGACACACAGGAGGCATGACGCACGGGTCTACCTCCCAAGGATGAAGCGCAGTAACAGGTGGGCTAAATCACTCCCGTATGACGCTCAGTTGATCCGGTGGATGATGTGTAAACCACACTGGGCTTCCTCACAGCGGGGGCTTTCCAGAGAGAGCTGGCTGAGCGCTCAGGCATTTCCCAACGATCCCTGAGCCGCGCCATGCCAGCTGGATGGAACGCTGTCATTCGTACGTCACCCCGGTACAGACAGTTTCCCCTGACTGTCGGTGAGCAGGCCAACATTAAACTGCGATTCGCAGCGATGAGCCGATTTCCAGATGTAATGGGAGCCATCAACTGCACTCACGTTGCTATAAGGGCCCCATCTGATCATGAAGTCGCTCATGTGAACAGAAAACACTTCCACTCTATCAATGTGCTGTGATCTGTGATGCACTGATGTGTTTGACACATGTTGTGGCACGGTGGTCTGGCTCTACTCAGGATTCATTTCTCCTGTGAAACAGCAGTGTGGGGAACAGACTTCACACAGGTGCTGTGCAGGATGGCTGGCTTAGTGCTCATATATGTCATTTAGGATCATTAGGCTACGGTCAAATAAGGCAATGATCTTGTATTGGCATCTGAGTATGTGGTTCATGTATACCCCGTAGGTGACCATGGTTACCCGTTGCATGAACACTACAGCTAATATAGGAATATATGTCAAGTGTCTGTTATTGTCATTTCAATCATATACATGAAACAGTACACAACGAAACCAAACAATGTTCCTCCAGGACTCCAAGGAGAGGATGACAGACAGCTACATAGAATCTGTATGTGTATGTCTGTGGTTCGCATATCTTGAGGGCCATTCATCTGATTTGGTGAGACGTACACACACCTCTGTGAAGCAGACACTCTTAAAAGAAGAGGTGCTTCCACATACAAACATAGTGGAATGATTTCCTCAACCAGCTAGAACCAGGTTGTTCTACCGGTGAACCCACAGGGAACCTTTCTGTTCTTGAGAGTTAACACAATATGTGCTTGTCTGGTTTGTGGTTCACATATGTGTGTGTGTCCAGGCTTGTTCTACCTGAGCCAGGACAACCCCATCCAGACAGAGATGGTCTTCCTGGAGTCCAGCAAGCAGCAGCAGGCCTGCCTGGTGGTGACCCTGTCCTGCAGACCAGACACTGGGGAGGCAGGGCCAGGTGGGGAGGAGGAACCAGAGCTGCTCCCCCAGAGTCTCCCAGCACCAACAGACCAGACACTGGGGAGGCAGGGCCAGGTGGGGAGGAGGAACCAGAGCTGCTCCCCCAGAGTCTCCCAGCACCAACAGGACAGGTGAGCAGAAGATACAGAGCTGAGCATGTCAGAACTGTAGAACTTATTGTAGAACTGGGTACTTCTGACCCTTGATGTTTGCCTGTACTGTCTATTAGCACTATGTGTACTTCAGATTAGATGAAAGAAACTTTCTGAATGGATCAAATGTCTTATGTGATGTAGAAATGTTAATGCCCCATGTGTGACTGGACTGTTCCCCTGGTGCAGATGGAGAGAGGGATGGAGAGAGAGACAGTGAGTGGGAGGTGACTGTCTCTCAGATGGAGAGAGGGATGGAGAGAGAGACATTGGGAGTGAGGTGACTGTCTCTCAGATGGAGAGAGGGATGGAGAGAGAGACAGTGAGAGTGAGGTGACTGTCTCTCAGATGGAGAGAGGGATGGAGAGAGAGACAGTGAGAGTGAGGTGACTGTCTGTTACGACCCAACCGGTTGAAAACATATTTAACAGAGGACACAGGAGACCAAACAGTTGACGTTACAAACTTGGATTTTATTTCTGGTAACATTCGTTTGTTCGTCTTATTATATTTTTTTATATACTAACCCTAACCCTATATTTTTTAACTACGCGGTACGAAACCCCTCCCGTGCCCCGTAAACGAAAGTAAGTAACAAAGGAAATCAACCTGGAGAGCCGGCCACAAAAGAACAAAAGAAGGTGCGACACCTTAAACACCCCATACAGGGCCGTAGGAGCCGGAGCCAGCACCTCTACCACACTACACCAACCCCAACTAAACTAAACTAACAAAGAAATGAACTGAAAACTAAACAGCTGGTCTCACCAAAGGAAAACTAAGGCGCTGCTCACACCAGCGCTGGAGCAGACTGGTCTCCAAGCGGAAACGGACGAGAGCCTCGACCGCCCTCTTCCGCGACCTTTATAGAGGCTCCCGTGAGCCTCAAAAGAAAACCGAATCTCTCAGAAATCGAACAGGGCGGAATACGCAAACCACAACTAAAAACGATTTACTCAATCATAACTATAACCAATAAATCGAAACATCCAAAAATAAGAGGAATTGAACAAAGGTGCACCGGCACCTAACAGTCTCTCAGAGCAGCCAGGGAAGCAGGTCTGGGGAGGACTCTAAGGGAGGGCTGGACCCTGAGCCGGCCACATCCAGACTGGTAGTCATGCCCACCAGACTCAACACCACCATCTCCATGGAGACAGTCCAGGTCCTGCTGTAGAACAACACTACAGTTCAGCACTGAACTACTGACTTCCTGGCTTATTGGTCTGTTTCAGATGCAACATGGCAGAATGTATGTGGCAATATGACCATAGCCATAACATGCATAAGAAACATAACGTCAGATACATCCATTCATTGAAATAAACAGTATGTGTGTCTGTGTTTATACTGTGTGTGTGTGTATCTTGTATATTGTGTGTGTGTTGTGTATGCGTGTATGTATATTGTGGCAACCACACTGAGGTTACTCCTCCATCACCATGGACAGCATCTTCACCCAGCTCAGCACCCCTCCAATCCCCTTTTAAACGCACCGCCGTGCAAACCTGACTTGCTGTGTCTGTCTCCTCTGATCTGGCTGTGCTGCTTGACAGGGTCTCAGTGTGATTGTCACAATATATGTGTGAATGTATAATGTAAGTGTATGTGTGTGTATACGCATATAAAGTGTATGTGTTGTGTATAACTGTATGTGTGTGTATCTTTACTGTTTGTGTGTGTACAGATGTCTCAGCGGGCTCTGGTCCAGGAGCTGCTGTGTCCCGAGGGGGGCCATGGCCAGGCTGCTGAGGGCAGAGTACAGCAGTGCCCAGCTCAGCCTGCAGGAGGCGCTCAACCACAGCTTCCAGGTGCCTCAAACAACCTACAGACCAGGAGCAGCTACAGACACATCATTATGGACTCTTTGTTGTATGAATGAACAATCATTTAAAGTAAACCTAGACTCACCAGAGATTGTAGGGAGATGTCCATTCAGTACCTGCAAGCACACCACGCATGTGTTAACCAAATCAATCAAATGTTGATGTGTAATCTCTCTCCTGATGGCTCCCCTCTCTGCAGGACCCAGACGTGTGGCTCTGTACGCTCACCTGCACTACCAGACTGGGGAGCACAGGAAGGCTCAGGAGGGCTGTGAGAGGACCCTGGACTTAGTGGTGGACGCCTCAGACACACATCCCATCTACCTGCACCTGGGCTCAATCTACCTGGAGGAGGCCAGGGGGAGATGGGCGGGGTCACACACACACACATGAACCAGTGAGATTCTCTCCCAAGCCGGAGGCACGGTGAAGAGCCCACCTGTGATCAGAGGTCCTCTCATGGCTTGGCTCCTGAGAGGGACCTGTTAGAACACAGAGGTCTGTCTGAGGCTGTCATCCAGACTGTACAGAGCACACGCATGTGATCCACTGTGAGGGGTCATGTGATCCACTGTGAGGGGTCATGTGATCCAATGTGAGGGGTCATGTGACGCGCTGGCAGACTTTCTCTCGGTGGTGTGAAGGACCCAGTCTCGTACCGAATCAAAACGTTCTGGTGCTTTTTACAATCACAGTTTGACAGGAGACTGAAGGGATGGATGAGTCTGGCTGCAGGTACTGTAAGGGTTACGCAACAGCCGTCTCAGCTTGTCATGAAGGTGTTGCCAGGATGACTCTGTTCAGCCACCTGTTGGTTAAACGTTTCCTGTCTGGTACGTTCAGGCTCAGATCCCCTCAGAGAGCGTCAGCGCCCCGATAGGACCACGTGAATTCCAGCGCACAACCATGACAACATGGCTCTCATTCCAACGGTTGTAAGGAGGACCCAGGTGCACACACAGGGCAGACAGACTAAGGCTGGAGCCCGGCTGTGGGCGGGACAGTACCTCCCACCTGAGGGGCGTCTCCGGACGACCTAACCCCAACTACAGTGGGGCAGGTCTGGGGGGCGACCGGGAGGCAGGACGGACCAAGGCAGCGGACGACCCAGGAGGCAGCAGCCAGGACTCCTCTGGAGGAGGAGGAGGAGGAGGAGGCGGCCAAGACAACACCGGCAGGGTCCTGGGCACGGAGCAGCTAGGGAGAGCAGACAAGGAGGAGCTAGGGAGAGCAGACAAGGAGGAGCTAGGGAGAGCAGACAAGGAGGAGCTAGGGAGAGCAGACAAGGAGGAGCTAGGGAGAGCAGACAAGGAGGAGCTAGGGAGAGCAGACAAGGAGGAGCTAGGGAGCGCAGACAAGGAGGAGCTAGGGAGCGCAGACAAGGAGGAGCTAGGGAGCGCAGACAAGGAGGAGCTAGGGAGCGCAGACAAGGAGGAGCTAGGGAGCGCAGACAAGGAGGAGCTAGGGAGCGCAGACAAGGAGGAGCTAGGGAGCGCAGACAAGGAGGAGCTAGGGAGCGCAGACAAGGAGGAGCTAGGGAGCGCAGACAAGGAGACCGGCAGGAGCTGGAGGTACCGCCCCCCTCCTTCCTGCTCTGGCGAGACCGCCGGTGAGCACACCAGGGTCCTCCAAAGGCAAGCCAGGTGCCCTGCAAAGGGTTGGGGAACTCTCCGCTGGGTCCATGGTGGGTCAGTCGTTCTGTAGCGGTTGTAGGGAGGACCCAGGTGCAGAGAGCTCGACGAGGCAGGATTCATTAAATCAAAGGGCTTTGATGGAGAACACAGGACAGGGATAGACGACAAGAAACCAAACGACAAGAAACACGCTCCCTGAAACAACGACTGACAAAGACGGAACAAATGACAGGGACTAAATACTTAATACATCAAACCAGACAAGACAGGTGAACGCAACAACACTGAAAGAAAATCAACAAGACACAGGTGGAACTAATAAACACGGAACACAGGGAAACACGAGGGCAGACAACGTAAGGCTGGGGCACGGTCTTGGGCTGACAGTTGTTATTCTGATAGGATTGTGTGTTCATGGTCTGTGAGAAAGCCAGGCACATGGTCACAGGCTGAGTGGGGGGTAATGACCCTACAAGGACAGGTGACCATATGAGACGGTCATCTCCTGGGGTTGATGACGTCCTGCCTGGAGGACAGCAGACACTTCGAGCTCGGGTGTTTTATTACCTGGGGAGGAAGACGTTTTGGGACAGTTGGTCTAGAGATAATGATCGTTGTACTCTGATTGTACTGAAGGATGGTATTGTTTTAAGGAGTGAGCCAATGACAGAAGGGCCATGAGACACAGTAGCGGTTTTTGGTACAAAGCGGGCAGCCGCTCGGGGCGGCATGAAGAGAGAGGCGGAAATTTCCCAAGCGCGGGCACGTCATATGTCCCTGTTGTGGTTGGCGCCCTCTGCTGGCATAACGTTTGTGCGTCTGTTGTAGTGCAGTTCACCTGGGGCTGCATGTCTGTATTGTGATTGTGGATGGACCAATGACTCTTGTGAACTGTGTCCTAAAAGATGTGTTGTGCTCTCTCTCTGGCTCCCCGATGCTCTCAGTATCCTGTATGAGTCTATGGGATGTCATGTGACACCTGGCGTTCAGGCTCATTCCACCAGAGGAGTGGAGACGTCCGTAGACATCCTCCGTGGTGAGGGAGTGGAGGAGATCTGTAAGACACTACTGCCCTCACTTTCTAACCCTAACCCTGTCTGAGACTGCTGTTATCGTACCCATATACATGTGACCTCCAGCACACAGCCATGACAACATGGCTCTCATTCCAGTGCTGCCGAATCAGCACAGAGCAGTTGTCTGGAGAGTGTTTACAACAGAAGGTTAATAAATGGAAATGGATTCAGCCCAAGAGACAAAGGTTTAGATATAACTGGTCATGTGGTCCTCATTTGATACAGAGCACCTCTTTGTGGGGTTCTGTCAACACCCACCATGACACATAGCAGCTAACTCTAACTGTGTAAATACATGGTCAGAGTGTTATAATCTGCTTTACGATGTTTGTGCTGTTAATGATTCAACATTCTAGAGTGTGTTGCCACCAGGATTTAATTCTCCTCATTTGGTACAGATCACCTCTTTGTGGGGTTCTGTCAACACCCACCATGACACATAGCAGCTAACTCTAACTGAGTAAATACATGAGTTAGTAGCTCTAACTGTAAATATATGAGTTAGTGGATCTAACTGTAAATATATGAGTTAGTAGCTCTAACTGTGTAAATACATGATTAGTAGCTCACAGTAACAGTAGGCAGGTGTAGATGGATAGACAGTACTGTGTATTCTGTATCAGCTACAGTATATTGATTGTTCTGATTTGACAGTACTCCCAGGGCCCTCCTACCTGAAGGGTTAAGTAGTAAACAGCTCTCATGATAGCGTCTATATGACCAGACTTTGACCTGTTGGATTGTTCTGTACCTGTAACTACAATGTTCCAGAGACACTCCTTGTTACGGAAGCAGCACAAACAGAGGGAGAGACAGAGGCTGGTGTGTTTGAGATGGATGAGTAGACTAAATAAGAGAGTCAGAGAGTCAGGAAGGGAGGGACTGTCAGAGCTGTTGGTAGAGGTGTTCATACTAGGGACAACATCACCAAGTGTAACTCTGCAATGGACTATTTAACATGAGATTATATGTGTTGGTTCATATCTGGTATATAACGAGCTCTGTCACAAGGTTCTGAAATACTGTATTGATTAAACAGCTGCTTGTATCCATGCCAACAACCAGTCCAGGGGGAGATTTGAACCTGCTCCCTCTTGATCTGCAGTCAAGTGGTCCAACCACTGAGCTCTAACCCTCCTGTCTTCCTCTAGAGTTCTCTGTCTCTGAGGAAACTCCCTCTCTTCCTCTGCATACTGCTGCATATGAAGTCATAAACCATGAGAGGGTGTGTGGTATATTACACATGTACCATGAGAGGGTGTGTGTGGTATATTACACATGTACCATGAGAGGGTGTGTGTGGTATATTACACATGTACCATGAGAGGGTGTGTGGTATATTACACATGTACCATGAGAGGGTGTGTGTGGTATATTACACATGTACCATGAGAGGGTGTGTGGTATATTACACATGTACCATGAGAGGGTGTGTGGTATATTACACATGTACCTTGAGAGGGTGTGTGGTATATTACACATGTACCATGAGAGGGTGTGTGTGGTATATTACACATGTACCTTGAGAGGGTGTGTGGTATATTACACATGTACCATGAGAGGGTGTGTGTGGTATATTACACTTATTTCTGTAACTCCATGTACAGCACTTTGGTACTTACTTACATTTAGCCGAGTTGATTTGAGAGTACACCCAAAGTACACACCCTCCTACCTGAAGGGTTAACAGCTCTCATGATGGTGTTTATATCACTGGACTCTGACCTGTTGAGTGATGGCGTCTATACGACCTGTTTTATTGTCCTGTAGCTGTAGAATGTTCCAGAGACACACCTCATCTTCATGAGGCAGCAGCACAAACAACATCACCAGATTTCTTCTCCAGCACAAAGGACAATGCCTGCTTGAGTTGACGTTGTGCTGTGAATTCAGACAAGCAGAAAGCAGAGGTAAGTCCCTCCATGGATTATTATCAGGTCAGGTAGGAAGTGAGGAGGATTATAGTTGAACACTCAGACCTACAATCCTCCTGAATGAAGGACCAGGGTGTTGGTCAAGAGACATGGCTGAACTGTTGGAGTATTTGGTTGGACAGTCACAAGAATAACTGTATCTAGTAGAGAGTGAAGGATTTTAATGGGTTTAATGATAATATTTGTTTGTCAGTCTTAGTTTGTCATTGTACTGGAGGTGACTTTGAGTACAAAAGTACAGATTCTGGGTCATTCCTGTTAATCATTGTCTACAGTACAGATATCTACTGGACTGGGTGTTATTACAGAACATGTGATGACAGAGGGCAGTTTCAGATAAGTAAGTAAGTAAGTAAGACTTTATTTATATAGCACATTTCATACAAGAATTGTAGCTCAAGGTGCTTTACATGAAATCAATCAAAACAATAATACAAGTGATAAAAGTAATAATTAAAATAGCAAATCTATAAAAACAATAATATAACTAATAAAAGTAGTAAAACCCTTCTGAGATAAAATTATTTAAATGCTTCGGTAAAAAGGTAGGTTTTAAGATGTCTTTTAAAAATGTCTAGCATGTTTGCTTCCCTAATATTTATGGGTAATTTGTTCCATAGTTTTGGGGCGTAATTGACAAAGGCCGAATCACCAATCTTCTTATGACTGCTTCTGGTGACCTCTAATAGGCCTGCGTTTGATGATCGCAGTGTTCTAGCTGGTGTATAGTTTATAAGGGAGTTAGCAATGCAGCTAGGTCCTTGTCCGTGTAGAGCTTTGTATGTGAGGAAAAGGACCTTAAAGTCAATTCTGAAGGTAACAGGGAGCCAGTGTAAAGTAGCTAGGACAGGACTAATGTGTTCTCTCCTTTTAGTTTTGGTTAATAATCTAGCTGCAGAATTTTGAATGAGCTGTAGTCTTTCAGTGGTTTTCTTGGGAAGACCAGTGAAAAGTGCGTTACAGTAGTCCAGCCGGCTGGATATAAAGGCATGAATTAACTTCTCTGCATCATTTTGGTTTATGAATGGTCGTACCTTTGCTATATTCCTCAGGTGAAAGAATGCTGTTTTGATCACTTTATTAATGTGAGTCCAGGATTACACCGAGACTCGTCACCTCTGGTTTAAGACAGGGGGTTAAGCCTCCTAGATTTTTGGAAAGCATTTCTCTTTTGGATTTGGGGCCACATAGTAGGACTTCGGTTTTGTCTTCATTTAATTTAAGAAAGTTGTCATTCATCCATTTGTTTATTGCCAACAGGCAGTTGGTAATGGAATTGATGGCTGTTGCATCGTTGGGTTCAGTGGATATATATAGTTGTGTGTCATCCGCATAGCTATGGAAATCTATGTTATGTTCTCTGATTATGTCGCCGAGTGGTAACATATAAAGAGAAAAAAGTAATGGACCTAAGCAGCTTCCTTGAGCAACCCCGTAGCAGTTCTATGTTTCTTGGACCTATGGTCTCCTAAACTAACATCAAACTTCCTTCCTCTGATATATGATTTCATCCAATTCAATACACTGTCCGTTAGCCCGATAAGCTTTTCCAGTCTATTGATTAGGATGTCGTGATCAATGGTATAGAGATAAGGCAGTCAAACTGCTTTAGATAAGATTACACAGTTCAATATGTTTCTTGAGTGTGTTGAATAACTGAATATGATATAATCCAATGTTAAATAGTCCATATCAGAGTTACACTTGGTGATGTTGTCCCCAGAATGAACACCTCTACCAGCAGCTCTGACAGTCCCTCCCTTCCTGACTCTCTGACTCTCTGATTTAGTCTACTCATCCGACCTGTTGTATTTTACTGTTCAGTGTACCTGCTACTACAATGAGTGATGCAGTGGCGTGTTCAGGGAGTGGCCTACGCTGGCACGGGCCACCCCTGAAATCTGATTGGCCACCCCAAATGTCTGCGCAGGCGCTCCTGCTCACACTATCTCATGTTAAATAGTCCATTGCAGAGTTACACTTGGTGATGTTGTCCCCAGTATGAACACCTCTACCAGCAGCTCTGACAGTCCCTCCCTTCCTGACTCCCTGACTCTCTGATTTAGGCTACTCATCCATCTCAAACACACCAGCTCTCCCTCTGTCTCTCTCTCCATCTCTCTGCATAATACACACACTAAACACACCTGAAATGGAGATCCTAATTAGTGAAATATGAGGAGCATCTTGTTTGGTGGCCTTAGGCTAGCAGCTATTTGAACAGACAACTCCAACCCTGTTAGATCCTGGAGAATACGGCTGAATGGAGGGTGAATCACAAAAAATTATTAAGTTAAGTTAATCTATGTGTGTGTATTGTTTTCCATCATAGGTGAATGTGAGGTGATACTGTGATGCTTTTGCAAGTGGCATGTCATAGAAAACAGAGTACAAATCTATACCCATATATAACTCAAACTGAAACATATAAGAGTGGCTGGGATGTTGACAAAGTGGTGGTAGGGTCTGCTACAATGGGATTGGTTACAGGCAGGATAAGGGTGTTTCATGTGGCACAGTATGTACCAAGGCACCAGCCTTCAGTAACCTGTTGATCGTTTCCTTATTACTTAACTTTCCCTGTGGGGACATGGGGTACTGGTTCTTCCTAGGTCCTGTCTTGCCTTCTCATAACATCATCTGTATCGGTATTGCTGATTTAATCAGACCAACAACATTTCCTGTCCGCCACAAGGTATCAGGAACCCCAGAGAGGGTTTGGTCAAGATCAGGGGTCACCGGGGAACACACAGAGGTCTGGAGCTTGTCTGGGTTCAGTGGTGACAACATGGCTCTCTGCTGTTATCTCAACATTCCTCTCCAAAAGTCTCTCGGTTATGCTAGTTCCCACTGTTGGTTAAAGGGAGCTAGATGTGATGGTGCAGACATCTGTCTGACCACGTGGGCCCCCAAGTCTTGTTGTTCAAAAGGAGTGTTTACCCAGGGTGTCGTCCATCAAAGTACTCCTCTCAGTCAATGCCCCACTGAAAATCTGTGGAGTCAGGGTCATAGTTCATGGCACAGTGAAAGTATTTTAGGTGCAGCATTCCTGGCATGTCATCCTGGTTATAATCCTGTCTCATGTGTCTGCAACAGGACAACAACCAGTTTTTGGATTCCTTGAAAGTCCACAGTGATCCTAGTGTTTCCACACTGGACTGCCCCATCCAGCTTGACTAGGAGGAACATGAAGGGCTGCTTCAGTTCTTAGTTGCCCCTCAGCTGGACACTAAACTAAGATCCATACTGTCGGCAACCAAACCACGATGTATCACCCTGAAAACCTCCCCTCTCTCTCCTTCTGCCCCTCCATGGGCCTGCCCTTCCTTTTTGTGGGTATGGGGTCTGTCCCTGATAGTATGCTGGTGCTACACCATATGGGCCCTACTAGGCTGGGGTGCTGGTGGTGCCATACTGGGAGCCTGGTACCTAGCTGGCTGTTGTACATAAAAATGGCTTTTTGCTCTGGCTGCACACATAGTGGCTAGTTGACTTGACTAGCTGGGAGTTAGTTTGAACCATGTTCTCCTCCTTTTTGTCTGTTTTAAATGTGCTGCATAGTGGTGTCTATTGTGTGAAATATTTTTGGAATGCTCAAATCATCAAAGTCAACTGTCTCCCCCAGTTTAATAGCGACCTTGCCAGGGGGTCCTCCAATCAAGGCATGTTTTGAATAAGTTGCCATGCACCTTATTTCTATAAATACACCGTATCTCTATAAAACAGCTGTTCACTTGCACCACCTATTTTACTATTCCATTTATCAATCCTGAAATTGATAATTACCATAGTTTCCTAACTTCCTTCCTTCCTTACCTTCTATGCATAAAATATTAAAATATTTCAATAACCTAATACCCATGTATCAGAGTAAGCTATTGCTAGTATACAAATCCTCTTTTACAGGCAGCTAAGTGAACATTGACCTGGCCCAATCAGGACCAGACTCTAGTTGGTAGTGCGTCACCACAGCGGGACTTTCCCTTCTCCTCTTCCTCAGCCCTTTAAGACAGGGTTCCAAATCAACAGATTCTGTCCACAAGCTCGTACTTTCTTCTTCTACGGTGCGTAGCTACAAAATGGGATTTTGCAAACGGATGCACTGCTGGCTGGCTTGTGTAGCGGGGTTAGCTAGTTGAAGAACAGAAATACTTCATTTATAATCAAGTATTTAGTAGAAGTGGGCACCACCCTGATATTGAGTTAGGACATCAGGGAAAACTAGGTTTAACATGTAATAATCTGTAATCTGAAGGAATACATTTGTTGTAATTGTAGAGCCAATCTTAACATTAGTGAACACGCACACGTCAAAATATCTTTTACAATGAATTTATTAAAGTACGGTCAGTATGGATAGAAGGAACAAATTAGATTATGAATTTGATATGAGATTGGTTTCAATGAACAGACTAAAATGGTATTACTTAAAGAAAGACAGAAATTGTACAGTCAATGATTACATCCTTACAAATCATAAACAGAGCTCACGCCAATGCCATGTCGGGGAGGAAAGAGCGTTAGCCATAGTTACGTTTGATCAGGGTTGATCAATGAGGTTGAGGGTGCTTCACGTCCGAGGTCCATTTGAAGATTTGCAGACTGAAAAGCAGACTTTAAAGTTTGTGATTTTACAAATTCCTTCACAGTATCAGTGTGCACATACATTAACAGGGAATGTGATGTTCCAGAGTTACTTTATCTTAGGAACCTTTTGCTCAGTCTAATGGCCGACATTCAATACCAACTTAAAACAAATCCAACTACTTTATGATCTAACAAGATCAAAATAACTTTTATTGTTTCACTTAATCAACCAGCCATGTTGTTGTTGGTCATTTATCAAGTTATTCTAAATACTGTAATTAGAATGAAATTGTTGTAATCCTGTAAACTCTATAAACATAGATAATCATACATCCACACAGACATATGTCATACGTTACTGAACCATCAAGGTTTTCTAAGAGGAAGTGAGGTAGAGCTCAGTACAGCTGATGGTGCAGTATGATGGAGTGGAGCTTGTTGTAAGAGGAAGTGAGGTAGTGCTCAGTACAGCTGATGGTGCAGTATGATGGAGTGGAGCTTGTTGTAAGAGGAAGTGAGGTAGTGCTCAGTACAGCTGATGGTGCAGTATGATGGAGTGGAACTTGTTGTAAGAGGAAGTGAGGTAGTGCTCAGTACAGCTGATGGTGCAGTATGATGGAGTGGAGCTTGTTGTCTTCTCTTATGTCAGTATGAGATACATGACTGAGATACTGAAGCAGTTTTAACAAAGCTGTTTTTGTAACATTGGTGTGTTATCAATGTTAATCAATGATCAATTTTTGTTCTTTATGTGTTATAATTGAGTTGTTTACATCATCGAGGGGTGTTATGAATCAGGGTAATCCGAGTTATCCGATCCTTCTTCTCTTCAGGTAGCAGTTTAATAAGTTTGGATTCTAACTTGTTTGTTTACAGGTCTACAGGTCTGACTTCAAAACACTTCTATTAATCAGACCCTGAAGAGGAACGTTCTGTATTTTAGATAGTGGAGGGAGAGAGGAGGGTGGTACTGCCTCTAAAATTAGTCTCTCTGGGGAGCGAGAGGAGGGTGGTACTGCCTCTAAAATGAGTCTCTCTGGGGAGCGAGAGGAGGGTGGTACTGCCTCTAAAATGAGTCATTCTGGGGAGCGAGAGGAGGGTGGTACTGCCTCTAAAATGAGTCACTCTGGGAAGCGAGAGGAGGGGGGCACTGCCTCTAAAATGAGTCTCTCTGGGGAACATGACATGGACACCAAAGCTAAGAGGTAAGATGAGAATCCATAACTGTTCATGACTGTTCTCCATCTCAGAGCTCAGCAGTGATATTATGACATAATCATTAGTCAGAATAAATGAGAGACTGAAGGTCTGTCTCTGTTGTGTTGAAGCCCAATCCAGCAGGAGAGACCAGCCTCACCTGTACCCAGCTGTGTGTCTATGAAGAGTGACAGGTCCATGGATACACCTATCACATTCAGACACAAATACATTACTACTAAACAGAGGTAAGAACCTGCTCTATTAATAATAACATTGTCTCTGGGACAGTGAGACCTTTCTCTGTATTTATCTAAATACTCATATAATCCAGTACTATGATGATCAACCTACTTCATCTCCTTAGAATATGTATGTATATTTATATCTTCACCTAAAGAAGCTTTGTTACTGTAATATTTGTGTTGTGTCTAACAGGATCAAACGGCAGAGACCAGCCTCACCTGTACCCAGCTGTGTGTCCATGAAGAGTGACAGGTCCATGGAACCACCTCCCACCTTCAGTGATGGAGGAGGACCTTCTAATGAGAAAGGGTATGTACTGACCTCTGATGGTGTTCAATGTGAAAACAAATAATCTGCAGCATAATGAAGTCATTAGATTTTAGCAACAAATATTGTTACAAAGGATCAGTTTGGTCTACTTTAAATTATTGACTTTTGTAAAACCTTTTAATGTGTTTGTTAACAGGATCAAACGGCAGAGACCAGCCTCACCTGTACCCAGCTGTGTGTCCATGAAGAGTGACGGGTCAATGGAACCACCTTTCAAGTTCAGAGACAAAGACATTACTACTAAACAGAGGTATGAACCTGCTCTATTAATAATAACATTGTCTGGGACAGTGAGACCTTTCTCTGTACTTATCTAAAGACTCATATAATCCAGTACTATGATGATCAACCTACTTCATCTCCTTAGATTATGTATGTATATTTATATCTTCACCTAAAGAAGCTTTGTTACTGTAATATTTGTGTTGTGTCTAACAGGATCAAACGGCAGAGACCAGCCTCACCTGTACCCAGCTGTGTGTCCATGAAGAGTGACAGGTCCATGGAACCACCTTTCTTCTTCAGTGATGGAGGAGGACCTTCTAATAAGGAAGGGTATGTACTTATTTCTACTGGTTTTTAATGTTAAGGTGATCAATATGTGGAAGTATATTTAATCACGAGATTCAGGATCATCATGCGACATTTCTACTGAACAAAGCTTGTTCAAACCATGTGGTAGAGGTACACAGTGAGAGGGAGCTGTTATTTAATATTAGGTCATTAAGATGTTGAAGTGGTGTACTGTAAGTCTTCTTTTTAGTTATCATTGGTTCAACCACTAGACCACCATCAGGCACATCAACCCCTTTGACCTCCTTGTTGTGGTTGATCAGTGAGAGACAATAAAACAATAAAAGATAGATCAGTGACTGTTTGACAAACATAACCTTCCTCTCCCTACACACATTCACAAACACACACACACACACACACACACACACACACAGACAGCATGAGAGTCAAAGCCCTGTGTGTTTGGTCTAACAGGACCAAACGGCAGAGACCAGCCTCACCTGTACCCAGCTGTGTGTCCATGAAGAGTGACAGGTCCATGGAACCACCTTTCAAGTTCAGTGATGGAGGAGGACCTTCTAATGAGGGAGGGTATGTACTGATCTCTGCTGGTGTTCAATGTTATGTGATGAAGGTGACATGGTGTAAAGAAGTCAACTGTACTGTATTTGTTTTAGTGAAACAAAGTTTAAAGTAGTATTCATAATGAAGCCCAATGTAGACCTTGCTTTCTGCATGTAAAATCTCTTCTAAAACACAGGGTTAGAGCTGCTGACTGTAGATACTAAAGTATCCCTCATCACATCCCTACTAAAACACAGGGTTAGAGCTGCTGACTGTAGATACTAAAGTATCCCTCATCACATCCCTACTAAAACACAGGGTTAGAGCTGCTGACTGTAGATACTAAAGTATCCCTCATCACATCCCTACTAAAACACAGGGTTAGAGCTGCTGACTGTAGATACTAAAGTATCCCTCATCACATCCCTACTAAAACACAGGGTTAGAGCTGCTGACTGTAGATACTAAAGTATCCCTCATCACATCCCTACTAAAACACAGGGTTAGAGCTGCTGACTGTAGATACTAAAGTATTCTTCATCACTTCCCTGCCTGTCTGACTCTCATTCATTTGAAGATCCAGGAAGGAATGTCAGATTTGAATGCGTTTAATGGTAATAGATGTTTGTCAATATTTAGTTTGTTATGGTACTGAAGGTGATTTTCAGTAAAAAAGTACAGTAAAGAATGGGTAACATACAAACCATGTAGTAAATGTTCACAGTGAGAGATACAGAGTCTGGAAAGATCATTTTAGTAACACATATAGGCAGAAACTATGGATATATCTCTGGTGTCTACTTTAGTGACTTTTGTTTGTAAGACACTTTGTTGTGTTTGTTGACAGGATCAGACAGCAGAGAACAGCCTCTCCTGTACCCAGCTGTGTGACCATGAAGAGTGACAGGTCTTTGCCTGAACCTATCAATTTCAGTGATGGAGGAGGACCTTCTAATGAGGAAGGGTATGTACTGACGTTTACTGGTTTTTAATGTTAAGATGATAAGTATTGGAAGTATAATGCAATCACTAGATTCAGGATCATCATGTGACATTTCTTCTGAACAAAGCTTAGAACCCATAGCCTGGCTGATGTTCAGACCATGTGGTTCAGTCAAGACACTCATGTGATTAGATTTCACCATTTATTCCTACACATGACAAATGGTTTAACATTGGCGGAATGGATGTACATGGGGAAGCGCTCCCTGCCTTCACTGCAGCATGCATGACATGAGGCAGGGAGCAACAAGTTCAATCCCCCACGGGGAGGACAGACATACAACATGGGGGAGAAGGGGATGGTGGTGGGTGGCAGCAGCGCAGAACACAAAGGTAATGGAGGTTGCCTGTGCGTGCATGTGACATCGTTATAGCGCCGCCTATCAAGCTAAGGCTATGGGCTAGAACACGGCGATGGGTGATATGACGCGCGCTGCCCGAGTGCCATGCCTGAACCTGCTTCGCTCATTTGAGTGAGTGGGAGATGTTATTTAATATTATTTCATTACAGTAAGATGTTGTGTTGGTCTTTTCTTTATTCATCTATAATTTAACCACAAGACCACCATCAGACACATCAAATCCTTTGACCTCTTTGTTGTGTTTGATCAGTGACAGACAGGACCACAACCTACCAGTCCACTGTGCTGCTTTAATGTTGAACTTTACCTGATATTAACACAACCACAACACAATCGCAACAAACTAGCCTGAATCAAATGCAATTATGCAAGTCATACCATCCTACCATTAGATCATTCCATGTCTGTGCAGAAGAATAACTAACTCATGGGTGAACTTCGTCCCGGAGGGGGGGACCTTAACCGGGGTGCCAAATGTGCTGTGACGGCCACTGGTCTAAAGTCATCACCTGTCTCCTACATTTAATTCAACAGACAATAACACTAAACCATCTGGCCATGAAACATATGATCAGAGTCCACCTGCATCTAAAAGCACCTAAATACCTCAACGGATTCTGATGCCCAACACATCTTCAGCTGCAAAATTTAAAGGAGTGCAATTTATTTTGTCAAACGTATGGTTTAAGGAAATTATCAATCACTCAGACAGCTAGTGTCCAACAGGAAACCCCCTAATATAAGGGAACAAATCAGTGCCATCTATTGGTATGGAATATAGTTTACTCTGTATCACTCTTAAACAGTGTCTGTGTGGAGGGCCGGGGTGGGTAATCGGGAGAAACGGGAGAGTTCCCGGTGGGCCGCTTCACTTTTGGGCGGTGGGCCAATTCACTTTTGGGCCGGTCGAGGATTTTTTTGTTGTTGACATTTGTCACTTTAGTCTATCTTATCTTAAAGTAGGCGACACATGCTCCGCATTCTGACACCGCAGCCTCTGCATGGGTTGTACCATGTGAGGGAGTTCTTCCCTCCCAAATAGAGTTGGTTGGGTCCATAGCGCCGTGCTACCGTGTCGTCAGGGAGGATGGATGGGAGCAGGGCCGGAGTGATGGCATCACTAGACAAGGTTTTACCAATTGAAAAACGTCTATGTTTATTTTACATAAAGCTCCAAAAACTATTTTGCGTTCCAAAGAAAATCGCTCGCGCACTATGCGCGCTCGCATTAAGTGTCGAAGCCGTATAGTGATTAACACTCGGATTGTTAAGCAGTCTCAAAAATGGTATCAATATAAAAAATAATACAATCCCTGTAATCATGAATCCCCCCAGAAAAGTTCACTGCACCCCCAGTCAAAGCAGGCAGCATCCGGCCCTGTTTGGTAAACAACATAAATTGGGCCGGTCTTGGGCCTGAAACTCCCGGGCTGAAAAGTGGCCCCACTCCGACCCTGTCTGTGTGTATGCATGAATGGAGACAGTTCAGTATTTTAGTCTTAGATATTTAGCCCATGTGGTTCATGTTTTAAGTAATGTCATCTCTTGTCCACAGAGATCAACAGAAGTCAGACCAGAGTCACCATGACGACTTGTCTTCTATATTCACAGTGAGTTTTGTGTTCATTTAAAGTACAAACAAGACATAATCATTTAAATCTGATTGTTCTACTGTGTATAGAGTTCCTGGTTCCTCTGATATCTTCCCTCCCTGTTTCAGGTGCTTGAGGAGACTGTCATCAGGTTTGTGAAGGAAGAGCTGAAGAGGATGAAGAGGATTCTGAGTTCAGATTTCCCAGAAGGCTTAGAGAGTCAGAGGGAGGACCAGGAAGTGGTGGACCCTGAATATCAGAAGCAGGAGAGCAGTGCCAGAGAAGGGAGCTCTGAAGATCACACTGCACGTCCTGAGGAACATGAACCAGAAGGAGCTGGCTGACACTCTGGAGAAAAGTAAGAGACTCCATATTTAGTCTTAGTTGACTGACTGATGGTATATGAAGAAGGTTAGATATATGAAGAAAGTTATGAGTAGTACATAGTAACCCAATGTTCCTATTATCTGGTACTATGTGTGAGTATACTAAGCTGTTTCATTATTGGGTGTGTGCTTCGGCATGAAGCGCCAACCTTTGTTATCTCACATATATAATATTATTATTCTTTTTGCGCCCCTAAAACTCGGTCAATATTTGCGCTACATAGACAACGTCGACGTCAAAAGTTTAGTCTTGGTAGAGATTGAGTTGCTTGTATTCAGATTTTCGTTCCGTTGCACAGTTTAGGAGGATACAACGTTTTTGTAGCAAAAAGTGGCTTTTGTCGGCAAAGGGTACTAAATTCTAGCCTACGTCACTACGCCAGAACACGCTAGCAACGACGCATGGATAAAAAGTGATAGAGACGTTCCCGTGAGACTGCCTAGTCTTAGGTGGCAGCCATGCTAGAAAGTATTTTCGTAATAGCACGCAAATTGGAGTTTAGATTATGTGAGCGAAAAATACCACCCCCAAAATCCCAAACATTTGGTTTTGGTGAGAAAGCGATTTTGAGTGAAACTGATATCTCAAATTTTGTATTTAGGTCGTGAAAGTCTCGCCCGTGAGACCGCCTAGTCTTAGGAGGCAGCCATGCTAGAAAGCGTCAGTATTTTCGTAATTTGATAGTTCGGTGAATTCTTAACCAAAAAACAGAAGGAGGGCAATGTTATGACGATATGACTATTGTGAAGACAGCCAGGTGGTGGATACAAAATATGTCCCCCAAAACGTAAACAAGTTTGACATCAGCGCCGGAAATTACAACGTTTCCTTTGACATAAAGTTTAGCTGTGGCATCCAAGACAGTAGGCTACACACCATAGATATATTTCTATGGTGTGTATTGAGTGAGGCGCGGTGTATTGAGTGTCTCACTCAAATAATTTAGCTTAAGATATGGCGATTGCCAAGACAGCCAGCGGGTCAGCATATTTTTGTGATTTGTGTGAAACTTGGAATTTGAGTGACACCGCATCTTGGTTTGACGTCGTTAGCCTCAGAGTCAGACTCGGTCACCCTGGCACTGGCAGTGTGTAGTACTGTCCTCATTTCCGGCGCTTTCAAACAATCAGCAACCAGCTTTCCTTTATCAAACTTCTTTTGTATTAGCCATTTCCCCCTAAATTAATGTCTCATTTATTTGCGTTTTGGGGCCCATATTTTCAGTTAGCAGACGGCACTGTTTGAATCGCGATTCCATTTGAAATATTGCCAGTGACAACGTTGTTACAGTAGCTTGTTTCAAAGGGGGTTCTTTTGTTTCAAAGAGGGATCTTAATGAATTATGAGAAAATGTCACGCAGTGCTATTAAAATCTACTGTCGGGAGAAAAACACATATAGACGCCTGATATTGCGTGGTTTGTAAGATGTTAAAGAACTGCTGCAGAACACAGCAATGCACAAAAAGAGTTTGGGAACCCAGTTAGTTAGGTATCTGGAATGAAATTGTTGCTGTTAATGCATTTTTAGTGAAATACCACGAGGTTGAGTTTTACACCCACATATAGGCAGTAAGGGCACATAATAATCTTGTTGATTAGAAGCGCTGTGGCCTGTGCTGAGCACGCTGTAAGGAACAACAGGGAGGTCTTGCTATTTAGGTCTAGAACCATTTGTATGAATCCACTGCAAAATCTGTGAGAAGGAAATAAATGTGATACCATGTGAAAGGTTATGCCATTGCCCACGCCATTATTTCTCATTTATTTGATTTTGCATTGTTTGACTGTGGCCCTCTTCCGGACTGTTGATTCTATTAATAGCCATCCGCCATAATGGCCCCGCCCCTCTGCAGAAATCACTACAGTTGGCCACACACCATATGATTGCATATGTTCCTGAGGTGGGATCCCTATAGTAAACTGACTCCCAGTCATCTGCAGGTGAAGCAGCTTCTCAAGTGTTTAGCTTGGCTGCCATCCAGGTTCCTCTCATTTTCTTTCTTGCTTCAGGATCCCCCTGTGTCATTCCGATCTAATTGGGTGTGCACCATTTGGGGTCACCCCCTCATGTATTACGGGAACTCATGAGTAATAACCAGGGACCAACTCTTAAAGACTTAAATCCTTTCCTCAGAGATTTATGAAGCAGTATAAGATTGGTACATATGTTTGTCTTAATAGATTTGCAAGTTACTGGAATTTGCACCACATGACAAGGTCCTTGTCCCACACACCACAAACTCACGATTTTTACCATACATGCGAAATTCCCCATAATTCTCTGTTGCCAAATTTAACAGCAGGTTAATGAGAATGATTGGGCCAGTCGCAGTGTGAGTATGGAAAATTGACCAATCTGTCCATGCTTTAAGGCCGGGTATTTGGCCAATTTTAAGTAAAGAAGTAAAAAAAGGTTATTAACAAAAATATAAAAACATCGGCCCCCGCCAGTACTTGGTCTTGTGTGTTGTGTTTTACTGGTACTTTTACTGTACTGTCCCACAATAGCCAGGTTATATTCATAGAAAAGAAACAGTTGCGTGTAATAAGTGTTAGTAAATTGGGCCAACAACGGTGTTTCAATCAAATTTTTGAACCACGTGTGTGGCATATCGTGACAGCACTTGGGTTTTTAATAATGATTTTTCATAGTTTGTAACGAAGTGTTAGTTGCACAACGATCTGGAGGGGTTATTGTACGTGTGTGTATGGTTGTGTGGCAATTGGGTGTTGTGTTTTGACAAAGTGAGCCCTCTTTCAACCTTGTGGGGGGCTTTAAACAATCTGAAAAAACTGCAATGTTATAATCAACCCACTTGACAAGGAGCTATAGGGGAACAATGGACACAAACCCATGTAAAGGAGACATGGTGTACCTTTATGATTTTAAAACTTACATTAAACGTATTACAATGTTAAAGTTGTTTGAGTTTTGTTACGTGACTCTGTTGATTTCATCTTTTGTTATCTACTCAGCAGGTGTCACCTGCAGGGTTAGAGTAGGAAACATACAAACCAAAAGACTCTGTGCTGCTAAGTTAAGTGAAACCAAGTAGTTTAAGTAAAGTAATTGTTGAGCACATAAAAAACCCTCTACAGCTTTGAATCTTCCACTATTTACTGTGAACGGTAGAATTCAAGGTCCGATAAGGTCTCCCCTCTCTCTCGTGCAGCATCTGTGGTCTTCTTCAGAAGGGCACATTTGGAGGGCCTTGTTGGCCTTGATGGTCTATTCAGCTCCTGAGACGTGAGCCAGTTCTCCTGAAAAAAACGGCTGTCGTCCATCTCGGTCTAATTCATAGGAAGATTACTATCTTAACTTTAGTTTACATTTACCTCCTCCTACATGTATCTTGACGAGGTTTTGTGTCACAGGACTTGTAGATTTAGTGACCTTACCTTGATATTGGTGGGTCATCAATCCCAGCTTTCTTCACTCACTCGCCAGTTCTGTTTGACGCGCTGCAGGTTGTGCTATGCTCTCCCTACCATGCAACATGTTCAGCTGCTTCTTCTCAGGCTGAGGCTCGTGGACTCATGCCTGCAGGGTGGACTCCTACCAGGCTTACAGCTCTTCACTAGACGGCTTGATTGTAGTAAAACCTTCACCAGCGACGTTACATTACATTACATCTCTAGTCATTTAGCCGACACTCTTACTCCAGAGCAACTTCAGTCAGTCACCCAGGGCGAAATTCCCCCGTAGGCATAATAAAATGGTGGGGAATCAAACGGGCAACCATTGATACTAGCCCGATACAATCCGCTCAGCAACCTGACTCCCTGTAGCTGATAATTGGGGCTTATGGGCTCACGTCAAATAAAGACATGGAAAATTCGCATCAAAGTCATTCAACCCTCTTCTAGCATCTTAAGGTACGATTCCTGATACTTGTATCCAGTGGTAGAGTGTCTTCTTGCAGTTAAAAAACGACTCGCCATGTTTCAAATCCCCACAGTACCCTTGCTTTGGATCACAACATTCAGCTATAATTTCATGAATCAATTCCACTTCTATAGGTACAAGTACATTACATTGTATTACATACCAAATAACATTGCAATAGTCAAGTACAAATCTTTCAACCTCAAAGTACAACACTAGATTTCGGTCACTCTAGTCTTGGCCCATTACATAAGCGTCCAGTAGAGGGATTAGCTGCAATGAATTCCATCCTCAAGCAAAACTCAAATGGGGTGGTCAGTTATGAAAGGTCTGACGCGAGTTAACCCCAGACTAAAAACATAGCGGGGATTACTATAATTATTTAAACTAACACATTTCGATCATGGATTTTTCATGGGCACTTCGTGTATTTTTCCCTTCAAGTGGCACTAGGGGTACTACAACAGATTTCCTGCTGTGGGGATTGATCGCCTTTCAAAAAAGGTAATTTTATGGTGGTGCCATGAAAGTTAATGTTAAGAGCATCTCTACCCTCCGACTACACTGGGATAATAAATTATAACTGTTACGTTTTTTGGCTGACTGGGAGAATCAAACCTTGTCTCCGGGAGGTGTTCCCCTCCAGTATGAATACACTTTTGTTGGGCACTGGAAAGATACAGGACGTCAGTAGCGATAACACAATATTATGCTAATTAGCACATAAAGGAGAGCACATTTTGTTATAGCTACATGCAGACAAATGTTTGCTTTGACCACTTTTCTGTTATGACTGACATGACTACTAGATGTGGACAAAATGCTATTTCGTTACACTCCACCCACAGGAGGTTGACAGGTTATTGACCCCCAAAAAAGGACCCGGTAAACAAAGGAGATTTTCGGGGGGGGGGGGGGGGGGGGGCAGGTGTTGGCAGGAAGACGAACCAGGTAAGGAGGATTTTCATGGTCGTACAGGCAGAGACAAAAGACACGATGAATGCGAATATGGATATGTACATGAAGTAGAGCTCGACATAACAGTCTAGTAGAAGTGTTGAACTGGCGATGAATGATATGGAAAACCAAAATACTGAAATAATGTGGGCTAATGAGGGGATATGAGTTGCAGTGTTTGTCAATTCAACAGGAAGGGCGGGCGCGGGGGGGGGGGGGGAAGGGGGGACTGGGATATGTGCTTAGGACAACCACGGAACCGTGGAAGCCAACAGGCCGGGGACGTAACACTATTTGATGTTTTTTATTTTACAACCATCAGTACCGGTAGATTCACAGAGGGATATAAAATAAAAAGGCTTTAATTTACTTTTCGATCCAGTTACAATATGTATTATTTTAAAACTTACAGATTTCTCTTATACTTTCCATCCATAGTCAAACAATCCATGACTAATGTATTAATTTAACCGTCTTTAGGTAGCTTTGGTGTCACCCAAAATGCCTCTCTGAATTGCAGTTGAGGTTTCAAACGCAAATAAAACTGGGTTCCGGATATGATTCAAATACGTCTGTGACTATTAAAACGCACTATAGCGATACGTCAACGATTTTTGTGACTTGAGGACCAAGAGGACTCTCTCATCGGAAGACTTATTATGCACCAGTTGAATTTAACAAGGGTATCAAAGTAAAGTAAATGTGTTACCTCTGACTGTTTGTGAATATTACCTACATGTTGTCTAAAAATATGAGACAGCATCAGGAAAAACCATTCAGATTATTCTCCCCGGGATATTTATTTGTATTATATTTTAAAAATGATACTGCAAAACAGTCACAAGCTGTCATAGTTTCCTGTTAAACTATGATGTTAACTTGTAAACTTAATTTTACACATGTAGACTTTCACTTTGGAGGAAATCAATTAAAGCAGTGATTATTTTATCCCCAAAATCGCAATGCTTGGGATATTTTATTTTTTGTTCTTTTTAAGATTTTCTCGGATGATAACCACCTTCCCAAAACCTCATCATAACTGTTTTTACATCTAATGAGCGCCTAGTATGAACTAGACTCCAAACATCAGCATGTCTTTGGTAACTGATTTGAGTCATAAAAAAAGTCTAATGTGGGATTTGTGAACCGTCCATGTAGGTTACGGGTCCACGAAGTCTCACTTAAGCAGAGACTGGCAGTCATGGTTTGTATTCAAGTCCCAACATTCAGTGGTAAAGTCTATTACGAACCAATGTCTCAGAAATGTCAGGGGGACAAAACATGGGGGTTGACTTCGTGCCTGAATCATTGTGTGCCCCCAGGGGTGCCTCTGCACTGCAATTGCAGTCTGATGGACAATAACGGATTTACAATACTGTGATGAGTTTCATAGAAGGTAATCTATTGGAAAGGTAGATTGAAGTATGAGTAAACTTCAACAGAGTTACACATTTCAAAACAGGAATTCCAAGAGTATTCAGTGATTGATTTACAGCAAGCTCACTTCTTTTAATTATGGTCACAGAAGTAAGCCTCAGCTGCCATAAAATAGCACATGGCAATTCTCAGAGTTGTAGGTGTTACTTCTATGATCCTCTATCATCATAAATGAGCCCAACTGCTATTTGAGCAGTCTTATGTCAGGTCATGAAGGACCACACATAGATTTGAGTTGGGATCTGTGGTGGTAGAAGTTTTGTGGCGTAAGGTTTAAGGGTATGGGCTATTAAGGCTCAAGACGGCACGTGTTATGGAGTTCTGGTACTCAGGAAGTTTTCGCTGCGGGATCTGATAGCGCTTTCTCCAGGATCACAATGACGTCTTATTGCAGAGATCTTGTTGCTCGTGTTGGTTAGTTGTCACTGACATTAAAATATGTACTGCTGTGAATTATATTAATGTTGCTTGATTTCTTCTAAGGTACACTCTTGCACCAGGTTCATTTGTTAATTGTAATGGTCGAACTACAGCTCTTATGGTTTTTCCTTTGGAGCTTATTTGGTTTTCAAACATCGTATGCTTCAGTTTTGCCGACGTTACTGTCCCATGTTTGGGTATCTCAGTTGTTATGATCAGGCGACCTATGCACTTTGTAAAGCTCTCTCTTGGCCGTCGCTTTGATAAAAGAGTCTGCCTAAATGCATAACATGTACATTTTGGGGGATTGGTGTATCTGTACTGTGCACTGTAGGCTTCATCC
>CAEFZP010002732.1:0-27810 GCA_903064625.1 Mallotus villosus | reverse complement strand
ATCACCCTCAGCTATGGCTAATCTAATCATCTAAATACTCATCTAACAAGTCATCATCTTCATGCTCAATGGTACTGCTCCATCATATATTTTGTAATCTAAATGCTGATAGAACGCATCTTTCACAAAAGAATACGAATCGAGTGATATCAATTAGCCGCTCTTGATCTCTATGCTTCGCACGAGAGTTCAACTTTTCAAATCCCCATTTAACTAAACTGACTGAAGCATTGTTAACTCTGATAATGGAAAGTATAGACCATCGACCCAATCGGAAGCTAACTCCAAGCTAGTGTGGGGTCCAAAGAAAGGCACCATAAAATAAGGGCCATTGGGCGCACCAAATATGCAAGCACTTCACTAAAGTCATCTGCTTACGATCTAATCCCATCATATTTGCGACACAACTAAACCAACTAAGCCGATTGTCGAGTTGTTAACCACAAAGCGACCACCCGCATTGGCCGCTGATACCATTTACCTGTAAGCATGTTATTTACAAGCTCGATGCTCTTCTAAATGTACGCACAAAATATCAATGCCCGATTTCATCGGATAGGAACATAATCTATACCCATGGCAACAGGACGAACAAGATAAACGATCGAATATTGGTAATTAAATGCCCACATCGTGCGGTTGAATTTTCAAATGGATCTCTTGGATCGTCATAGCTAATCTGTGCTATGGTTTCGTTTCTGATAACGACTCAGAGAAGCAGCTAACTTGCAGTCCCTAAAAAAAAGAAGCACAAAAGCCACGCTATATTTCACGTTAGCACTCACTTAATAAATTACTCGACCAATTTGCCTGACAATAACCATTCAAATGCATTAAACATAAGACACATAGAGATACATTATCTGTCTAGTTTTCGTACATCAAACTTTATATTTACTGAATCTTTTTTAATAAGTAAAGAATACGAGATAACAATAATATCAATTAATTTTATCTGTTTTATGATTAAATAGGGAGACTGTCGTTACGTGAGCTAACTCATCATCCTAATCGAATGCATGCTATACCCAAGCAACTTCAAGATGCTAATTTTCAGCGAGCGCTTAGCGTCTTTTAGTCAAGATAATTTTTGAAAGCATAGTCATTCTATGGTGAAGACGTTTACGAAGAATAAAAGGCTGTAATCCTCGCCCAAAGGAGTCACAGAAAATGAATACATCGTATAATTGCTCTCGAAAGGGTTAACCATTCCTAGATCATTCCACTTGACCTCGCCTTTCTGTTAAGCTCTGAATCTGCATACTGAAGTCGCTTGGGTATATAGCTGAATTGCTACTGCGTTGAGTTAATTTATTATTTAAATTTATCATAAGTTCAACCTCTGCTCTTGATAATTCACAAGTCAGCATTACTTCTGATACTTTTGCTCCCCGCTCAACATACTAGAAGCTTGTTCATACCATTAGCATTGGATGATTTCTTACTAACGTCAGTTTCCTATGATCATTAGTTACTGAAGGCGTGAGGCTGTAATTGTGTTTCAAATCTTAATTGAAGACCTAGATCAGCATGCATTTCGTAACTCATCAGCTGGAATTGATGTTTGATATTTTTTTCAGCATTTGATATTAAGCGTTTGGCTATGGTTAGCTCCTGATGAATTTTTCGTTTTTGAAAAAAAAGTAAAGTAAAAACAGAAATATATTGAATTTGTTATTAATAATGCATAAAAGATCATCATCAAACTCATCGCTATCTCCTTGCCCCATTCTCAACATCATCTTTACGCTTGGATACAAAACTAGTTGCTTTCTATATGTTGATATTACATAATCAGCTAAAAATAGAGCGACAAACATTTATATTCATAATCATAGAGCAAAACTGCACTACTCATAGCAGTTAATCACAATACTATTTTTTACAATAGTAGACTCATCTGATTATTTAATAACCCATAAGCCAGGTGTTTGAATAGCAGCGAAAAGATAAACCATACTAATATTAATGTCTACATGATCCATATGTTCCTATTTGAGCCCACACCTGACTTTATCTTTATTATCTTTTTACGTGTATGGCTACAAAGAAAATTAATACTTGATCATTTTACATGGCGTTCCTGCTGGAGTAATACAAACTTACATAAATAAAGATTTTAATATTTATATTCCTATCAACCTTGTTATAAAGATTAAAATAGTGTAATTGTCTTGGACGAAGAATAACCTCAACATTAAGGACACTTTATCAGCAAGAAATCTGATACGACAGTGCAAATAAAGTAACCATAGAAATAGTTTACCATTAATTAAATACTAAACCCTGATTCTCACATAACCTACACACTTGGTCTAGAATGGAGCCATTTCTATAGGCTTCAAGCTTCACACATTACCCAGGATCCCATGGAAAACCTATAGCACTGACTCTGGTGAAGATACCAGATTGAAGTTTCTGTAAACTGAATCTCTTCTGCACGAAAAATCGCCCTCACATTAGTCGAAGTAATCGAACGATAGCCATGAATTTTGGCTGCGTGGTATGCTTACTCCGCGGACATTGCTCAGCGACATGGCTCTGCAAACGCGAATCTTCTGCGCGAGATCTTCTCGAAGTGTTCAGAGGATCTAAAGACAACAGTATCGGATATGCTGGCTTTACATTTGACATCAGAGCAATTGCAGGCAATGAAACGGAAAATATGCCAGTCATCATCAGCCACTCCTGACCTGTTTAATCGCGATCATAAAACAGCATTGGCAGCATATGCTTGCGAAGAGGGAAGATCTATCGACACGCGACACCTATACCGCAGAGCTAAACTCCTACCTCATCGCGTTGATAGTGATGAACGGCCTGCCATTAGTCGATGAAAGCAGAACGGACATTGGAAGCGGATACGGTTTCTGGCGGCAAGATGCTATTTTGTTACGTTACGTTGAACGAGTCTCAACATTGCTCGTCACGCGTCGTGTTAAACAGTAAATCTAAAAAAAGGATGTACCAGTCCCCCCCACCCTCCCCCCCCCCCCCCACCCCCCCCCCCCGCCCCCCCCCCCCCCCCCCCCCCCCCGCTATCAAAGCATGATGAAGCTTTAAGGCAGTAATGCCACAGCATTACCTTTGATAATGGCGGTGAGTTTGCGGGCATGTAAGCCATCAAAAGTATTTGAAATGCGATACTGCCAAGCCTTACCCTTCTGGTGAGTCGTCGGTAAATGCAAATACCATGTATATTACGGCGATTTTTTCCTACAGGCTAATGAAATAGTGCATTGCCACAAAACTGATGACAAGCGCAGTTTTTAATTACTATGGACCCAAAAACATTAGACTATCTGAGTCCATACGAATTTTGACTGGTCAAAGTGTGTCGCTTATTGCTGAGATCTAGCAACTACCTCAGTTAAAACACGATCAAATAACGTTAGTTTACAAATATTGTATTTAACTAATTGGTAAGACAAAAGGTTGATCATTATTGTCAGCTTCATTACGCTGGAACTTTTTTTGACTATGCGCAATCACACTCATCTGTGTTGAAGCTGTCATGTGAACTTATCGCCTTTTTGAGTAAATGCTTTCGCCCCAAGCGTGTAATTTGTGGGCCGCAGTAATAATATAGCTCTTTTGTGGTAGCCCAGTTTTGTCGATGTTGGCAAATCGAGCTATACATGCCTCCTACCAACTTGATTGGTTAATTTTATCAACCCTCCAAAGCCAATCCAGCCATCCAAGCCATCCAAGCCATCCAAGCCATCCAAACATTACATGACAATAAATAGCATAAAGACCTTTCAGCTCGTACAACAGTTTGCCTCGGGCGTTGTGTTGTATTACTCGCCATTTCTTCATCAAAGAACTAAACAAAAATTCTCTCACCATAGTTTGATGAGCTTACGTAAATATCCACCAGTGAGAGTTAATAATGCCCTTTGACTGCTCGCCCATGATTTTCGTGATCTATTTATTGAAGCTGGTAAATCCCTAATAGTAAAGTCATTGCGATTGTGTCATTTGTGTGGGTCATTATGAACTCCCTTTGCCGTTTTCATAACTCACTCTGACACCAACCGCAATACAACTCAGGTACAATATCGACTTGATTGGCCTTGTTGGGATATTTCAGCGCATCGGAACTACTACGCGTATCAGGTGATGCATCATACACAATACTTGGTAAGCGATTTCACAGCTACGCTCTCGGTCACCACTTAGTGCCCATAAAACACCCTATAATCCCTAGACAAAGCACAGTCATCGTTTTTCCTTATCGTATTGCTTATTTGTATCTCTTTTTTTCATAATACAAAAAGGCCCCGTAATACGGAGCGTCTTTCTAATTCTATAAGAATTATAGTGCGATAACCTTCGCAGCTTGTATCCTTTTTGTGGGGCTGTTCTCTACGTGTCGAACTCAACCTTTTGGCCTTCAGCTCAAGTTTTGAAACCGTCCGAACGATGCACGGAATGTACGAATACCTCTGAACCGTCCATTGTCTTGATTGATGAACCCACAACCCTTTTTCTTCGTTAAACCATTTTAACTGACCAGTGCTTTTGTAGACATAATGTGTCCCGTATAATTTCTTTGATTAACGAAATGTGCGCGGGTGCGTGTGTTGTGTATGTTGCGTAAGGAATTAGTTTGAAATCAACGACTGTAGCGAAAGGATTAGCCTGCGAACAAAGCAGCAAGTGTAAGCAGTAGTAAAGTTTAAGCAATTTTCTTTAACTAGATGTTCGCATTAATACCCTGTTCAACAGAGCGATTGCATTATCAGTCTTTTTCTTCCTTTGTAAGCACTTTTAAACCTGTTTTTTTTGGGGGGGTTTTGTGGGGTTGGGGTGTTGTGTTTTTTTTTTGTTGTGGTGTTTTTTTTTTGTTGTTTTGGGTTTTTGTTTTGGGGGTTTTGGTTGTTTTTTGTTGTTGGTGTGGTTTTTTTGGTGGTGTGTGGGTGTTGTTTTGTGTGGTTTGTTTTTGTTTTGTTTTTTTTTGGTTTTTGTTTTGTGGTGGTGGGGTTGGGGTTGTTTTGTGTTTTGTGTTTGTGGTTTGGTTTTTTGTGTGTGTTTTTTTGTTGTTTGTGTTTGTGTTTGTGGTTTTTTGGGTTGTTGGGTTTGGTGTTTTTGGGTTGTTGTTTTTTTTTGTTGTGGGTTGTGGTGGTGTGTTGTTGGTGGTTGTGTTTTTTTGGTTTTGGTTTTGGTGGTTTTTGGTTTTTGTGTTTTGTGTGTGTTGGTGTGGTGTGGTGTTTGGTTTTGTTTGGGGTGGTGTTTTTGTTGTTGGTGTTGTTTTTTTTGTTGTTTGGGTTTTTTTGTTTTGGTTGGTGTGGTGTTTTTGTGTTTGTGGGTTTTGTTTTTTTTGTGTTTTTTTTTTTTGTTTGGGTTGTGGGGTTGGGGTTTTGTTTGTTGTGTGGGTTTGTTTGTTTGTTGTTTGGTTTGGTTTTGTTTGTGTTTTTTTGGTTTTTTTTGATCTTGCCGTGACTTCATTGGTTCATCTTACCAATTAATCATTGCCTTTCGAAATGGTTACATGCCGTGAAAAACGATAATCTAGGTTTCAAGGAGCATAACCCTGATTTATTTTCATTTATGATACGCAGACTCACCATATTCAGATTTATCAATGCCTGTTTCAGCGCTGGTTTCTTGGATCTTAAATTTACCATACCGACTAAGAAGCTTGAGAATAGCCAAGTCACAATAATTAATAGACATCGACAATGGATACAGCTGATCACTGAACTAAAAATTGAGATATGCCAGCTTGCACCAAATCGATATTTTTAACCGCAATAATGCCAATCATCGATCATGTGCCACGTCTGTGGATCTGTTGATTTAGCAATCATTCTTAACTCTTATCGTGTTGGGTTCTAAGCGTATCCTAAATGTTGATTCAACATTTTGGAACATGACCAAATAAATGAAGCAGCATTTAAGATAAAAGCTTAAAAGTCAAAACGATAAATACAAGGTTATGACATAATCAGTGGCTGTTTATCTTTCGGTGCTCTGGCCGCTTTAATCAGCATATAAATGACGGTACTGGTTAGGCATAGCCCAAGGTAAACCAACAAGCTGTTTTGAACAGATTGAAATTTCAACGCAAAGATAGACCAATAACGGAACCAAGGCTATAACTTAGCAACATAATTTGCGTAGCAGCGACTATTTTTAGTGCTATTTAATGCCTCACAAGCAAGGCTTATGGATATTGGGTAGAGAGCAAAAACACATCCGCCCAATAACGTATAAGCTAACGTCATAACCAAACTTTGATTGCTGATTATCAGTGTAAAAACAGCCAAAGTACCCATTAGACTAAAAAAGGCCATTAATAGGCTTTTATTAAACCGTGGCGATAAGTAACTGACAATTGGCTGTACTGCCATTCCCCCTAGAATAACTAAAGCCATCAATAAGCCCGTATCATTGTCATTACCTGTTTGAGTTTTTATATAAAACAGGCAATAAACCATAAATAGGGCCGAGTGTTAACCCTGATACGATACATCCATGATCGCTGGACGACTAATATGACGAATTTCAGACAATGATATTTTCTGTTGTGTATGGAAATCAGGCTGCCCTTTTTTTAATTAAAAGCGGAGGCAAGCTTGCAAGCAATACTAGAACACAAATGACGATGTAAGGCTTACTGCCGTCAACGCCATATGACTAATACCTAGCTGACCAAGCGCACCGCCGCCATAAGTGCAATCATGTAAAAACTTAAACCGCTTAGCGCGCCGTTTAGCTGTGTCAGCAATTAATAGCCATGATTCTACAACCACAAAAATACCTGCAATGGCTATACCCGCAATAAAGCGAGAAAAAGCCAAATCGTATTTGTCGGAAAAACCACCATTACACAAACTGTGCTTGATAACAGCATCAAAATACAATAAACGAAAATCGGTGCCCGATTTTTGCCACAATGCTTTCAATACCATTGGCACCAATCAACAACCCCAAATAAAAAATACTCGCAAGCCATGGCGCTAAATTTGATGACAAACCAAACTGACTCAATGACAGTGGGATTAAACTCATTAAATAACCAGAGGCTATGGCAAAAAGGCTTAATCCCGCCACAGGAACGAAAATTGGAGTATTGGGACGTTGGGGAATTCATCTGGAAAAAGTAAAAGATATAATTAGCGCACTATATAAATTTAAGTAGCACCATAGTCAAGAGATATTTATGTTCATTATTTAAATGAATGGACATCGTTTTTTTCAACTCGCTCTGTAAGTCGTTATCAAACAATTATTTAGATATATTTCATTAAATAACTTTTTGTGAGTAAATAGGAAAGTTAAAGAATCCACCTTCTTAGAAGGTGGCTTTGCTTAATGCCCCCTCGAAGGGGCTGATTGCCATCAGAGTCCTATTGAACAAAGGCAATCAAATTGTCTCATGTTTGAACATTTAAAAATCTAATTCACCTTGTAACTTTTCTATTTTTTCTTGGTACTTAACATATTTTCTTATCATTTCCGCATTAACACCTACTGTGTCAACACAATACCCTTTTGCCCAAAATGATTTCCCCAATAAGGCTTCATTCTCAAATTAGGGAATTGTTTGAAAACCCTTATTGCTGTTTTTACCTTTTTCAACGCCTAGTAAATCAGAAATCGATTGCTTCGGAGGCACTTTTACTAACAGATGAATATGATCATTTTGTATATTTAATTCCACTATCTCACAACCTAAGCGGCCACAGTAAATTTGAATACATCGGTAAACTTCATCCGCTATCAGACCTGATAAAATGCTGTACCTATACTTTGGAACCCAAACTATATGATATTGGCAGTGCCATAAAACATGCGATAATTTGTTGAATCGACTCATGTTATGTTTCCTCTTTTATTATTGTGGGGACAACAATAAATTGGGATAACATGAGTCACCCTAAAGGCATAGCCTTTTGCAGATAACCACGCCCTCAGGACGTGGTTTTAAATTTCCAATAAAGCTTTAGAGTGGGAGCATTTGACGCTTTGTTTGGATTGTACTGTCAAAGCTTTAAAATCATTTATAGATGATTCTCAGCAGGCATTATAAGACATTTTGAAATGATGATAATCAATGCACTTTCGTTATCAAATAGAGAACAAGTAACTGCAGGAGAAATAGAGCCCGTACATCAATTTTTAAACGAGCTAAAAACTTGGTGTCTGCAGTTGCAAAATGCGAGTTTTATATAAGAAGATACTTATGCTATATAGTTTAAAGCTGATATAAAAATGACGATTCATTAGGCTCTGTTGACATAGATTTGTGCATTTTTGCTGTTTTTGTCGGTATTTTATGTCAGGCAGAGTCTATGCGGTGTAGTTATTCTACATAAATAGACGATAACGTAACAAAAAGTGCCGACAATGCAGCCCAACGGTTTCGTTTAACCGCCATTTCCTCATTGTTGCAAGACATGAACTTAGAATAACTAAGCATCATTCCTCGCGCCGCGATAAAATGCTGTTAATTCAAACAAAACGTGATAAATCTATGTCAACAGAGCCTAGCATGTCTTCTTTTAAAGTATATTCTTTAGATGAAAATAACATTAGCATCTGGGATACTGGTATGAAGTGCTATGATCCTGGAATATGCACGGGGCTATCGGTATTATGGTGCAAGCAAGTATGATAAATCCAGCGAATTTGTATATTCCCCCGTCAAATTTTGAAGCCAGCATTTTACAAGCTAAATATGAAGTCTTACACCTGCTAAAACCATCTGTATTCTTACGACAAGTGAATTTAGAGCCAGAAACGCGATTTAAAGGGCTAAGTTTAACTTGTTTTTTTATATTTAATTACAGAAACAGGCGTTTTTTTTATTAAGTTACGAAGGACATATGTTGGCTACCGCAATAATCAATGCTGAATTTTTTATTTGAACCAGAAGTGGGACTCTTTAAATACCCAAACGGCAGTAAGTTTAGAAAGGACATGAGTCGAAACTATAAGAGTGTCTCAAGAAAAATCTGGCGAATAAGGCAGGTCAAATTAATTGCCTAATCTTTTGTTATTTCATACGACTTAATTTTATCAGTCATTTTTCTTCCAAGGAAATCTCTCAATCTGCTTTAGGGAACCTCTAATTACTGTTTAAATTATCATCGTAGGTAAAATTTAACCATTAACAGCTATTATTTGCCTAATTTATCAGCGATAACGCCAACACACGGCACAACTGACCCGTGATACTTAAACACATTGCGCTTTAAAACATGGATAGACGGCGCAAATTGTACATACAGGCTTTTAGTCCCATTTGTAATTTGGCTCTCTCAAATCCAATGCAACGAATTAATTTCCGGCCCATTTCTGTGTACACTGCGAAAATATGCTCGACCCGTACTCTGGTTTTGGATAGACGGTGGTTACGTTTGAGTGTCCGCTTTAATTTACCTTTTCGTTGAATGCACTCTCGGTATTTCTTTTCTTTAAGCTTGTCGTAAGTGGGTTTACCATCATAACCTCTATCCATATAAACCGCTTTTGACGTGTTACTGGGGTCAAGGACTTCGTCTACATGCTGTGAATCGTGCTGTTTGGCCGTTGAACAGTGATATTTACGAATAAATTTATACTTGGCATCAATACTGACGGTTTGCTTATAACCAAAATGGGTTTCGTTATTTTTCTTAGTCCATGAGGCATCGATATCCTTTTGCTGGCGTTTGCGAGGTGACCAGTCAATAGGGATAGCGTTCTCTTCATGAATAAGTTTGTTTTCTTTGCGGCTATTACGCTGTTTAGGGACAGGGATAAATGTTGCATCAATGATTTGTCCCCCTCTGGCAATGAGGCCTGCCTGCTGAATTTGCAAATTAATCGCTGCAAAAAGCTTATCCAGCACGTTATTCTTAATTAGCTTCTCTCTGAAATTACGGCAGGTATTACTGTCAGGCACATCATCAAAGAAAGCGAATTTCACAAAGCGATGAAAGCTCAACCTGTCAAGAACCTGAATTTCCAACTGCTCATCGGATAAATTGAAAAATTGCTGGATAATAAGCATCCTGAGCATAATTTCAGTCGGGTAATGCGGTCGACCACCA
Organism: Mallotus villosus; assembly: GCA_903064625.1. NCBI lineage: Eukaryota > Metazoa > Chordata > Actinopteri > Osmeriformes > Salangidae > Mallotus > Mallotus villosus. The sequence goes on along the minus strand of CAEFZP010002732.1, from coordinate 17,767 downwards.
TGCTTGTTTTTAGGTGCAGGACATTGAGAGTCAATACAATCAACGAGGGGTTGTAAGTCAATAAATTTATCTAGCCTTGCAAGCGTTGAAGGTTTTTTATCAATTCTACGAAGCCTTGAAGAAATGGAATGTGGATTTGTATTCATTTTAAAATCTGATATGAAATTAGCTCAGCAGGTCACTTATCCAATAATATCTTAATTTGCCTAAGTGATTAAAGTCTATTCAGTAATTAGAGGTTCCCTTTATTCACATTAAGCCACCTTACTCTCATTTTGCCATCACAGACCATCATTTGATAAAAGACGGTTGAAAATTAACTGCTTTTGAAATGAGAATGATACACTTTTCGTTAAATCGAAAATGAAATAGAATTAACAAGGTGTGTCTATTCCGTAAAACCACAGCAGAAGTTTTCTGCTCAGAATAGGCATATGCATGACGATTTTAAATAGGATGTTTTCTTTCTATGCCCTTTCTTACCATAGCCATTTCCCAGAAAGTTAACTCAACTCTTGTACCAAACCACAAAATATTCACACTCAATTGAAGTTTGTGTCAATCATACTGATTTATTTCTAACAGCTCTCAATTTGAGAAAATTATCGATCTTTCCATCAAAATCCATATGAATGGATAGCTTTAAAAATTGAACTAGATATACTAGGTAACCATCTGATACATAGAATATAAATATAACTACCATCAAAACGGACTCACAGCAAAAGGACAGTAAATGCTGATTAAAGGTAGACAGAGCACCGCCCCTACAAAAGCGTCTTACATTACCTTCAAATGTACAAAAGTACGCCTTTCTAAGCATTATGTTGCGTTTACATTGCTATTTTCAGGCTTTTGTCAGTTTTTAAATGGACAAAAATACACTGCTACCTTTGCGTTTCTGACACCTCTTTTATTAAGTAGAGTTGAACTATGCTAAGTAAAATCAATTCATCTGAATTAATGCAACTACAACCAACAATACAAAAATTCATAAAAATGTTGTCCTCTGTTTTGCAATTAGATGCTGAAGTTGTTGATGCTAATTTGGTTCGCATCGCTGGCACGGGTCCATACAGCCGTTGCTTGGGCGAGACACAACATTCAGGTGCAAGGATCTTTAATCACATTTTAAATACTCAGAGTGAAAAGGTCGTTGTTACCTCGCAAATTGATCCTCTATGTGATGGCTGTACAGGCAAGTCCGATTGTAAGGAAACCGCCTTTTTAGGGGTTCCAATCATGCTAGAAGAACGCTGTATTGGCGTACTTAGCGTTGTAGCATTCAATCAGGAATCAAGAACAAGAATAAAAGATAACGTGACCCTTTTTTCTGAATATATTCGCCACATATCACAAATTTTTGTTTCTAAAGTGCTGGAATCTAAAGGTGCTGAATCTGAAACCGAGCTTGATAAAGTCTTTATTAGCCTGATTGAACATATGGATCAAGGCGTTTTAGTGCTAGATAAAAATGAACGGGTTAAATTTGGCAATAAGCCAGCCCTTCGAAGTCTTAATATTGTTAATAACCGTCTGACTAAGTCAAGAGTCCAGATTACGCCTTTGATCAATGATAATGGCAAACAAAAAGGGCATCAGCAGCATATTATTTCCTACGACAATGAGCAGGAATTGCTCATTGGGCAATTTCACGATATCAATGGTTATCAATTATTTTTGATGGCTTATCATCAGCCGCATACCTCCATTGCAATCAATAATAGTACCCCAGAACTAAGCACTAACATTATTGGTGAATCTAAGCGCATTAAACAATTAAAAACCCTGATAAGCCGTATATCAAAGAGTCCATCCAGTGTACTTATTAGTGGAGAGTCTGGCACAGGTAAAGACGTGTTTGCTCATGCTATTCATGATCTTAGTGAGCGAGCAGAACACCCATTCATAGCAATAAACTGCGCGGCAATTCCAGAGCAGCTTCTGGAAAGTGAGCTTTTTGGCTATGAAAAAGGCGCATTTACTGGCGCAAATACCAAAGGCAGCATAGGTCTTATTCAAGCAGCCCATCGAGGAACACTTTTTCTTGATGAAATTGGCGATATGTCAATGAAACTTCAAGCTAAATTACTGCGCGTTTTAGAAGATCGCAAAGTCATGCCCATTGGCTCAAATAAGTCAATGCCAGTGGATATCAGAGTGATTTCAGCCACCAATAAAAATTTCACTAATATGATTGCCACTAATGAGTTTAGAGAAGACTTATATTATCGATTAAACGTGATCCCTATTCATCTTCCCAGCTCTTAAAGATCGTGAAGATGACGTACTTTTATTTATTCGCCATTTTCTTGATATTCATACTCAAAGGGTCGGCGTGTCTTACCCTGGGATCACCGAAGAAGTAATGGCAAGACTTAATGCTTACCCTTGGCCTGGAAACATCAGAGAGCTTAGTAATCTCATTGAATATTTGGTTAATATTGTGCCTGATGGTGACATCATTGATGTGGATTTATACCGCCCTACTTCGAGCAAGTGAATATCAAACAAAAGCCAGAAGTTGCGCTTGCAGAGGGAAGCAATATGAGCTTAGAAAAGATGGAGCAAATTCGTATCGAAGATGCCATCAGCCGCTTACAAAATCGTAATCTTGTGGCAAAAGAGCTAGGCATTGGTATTGCTACTTTATATCGAAAAATCAAGAAATATAATCTCTAAAGTGATTCACAAACCTCAGCTAAAATTTTTGACTCAGTTTTGTATCAAGACTTCTCTATTAAACGTTTTGTAACGAGGTTTTTTAAAGCGAGATTTTTTAAACAATAGACTTATACTCAGCTTTCAAGTTGCTGTACTATTAACCGTTAATTATTATTTGGAACACTTTGGATATGAAACATTTAATTATTCCTGTTACCCCCTTTCAGCAAAACTGCAGTCTGATCTGGTGTGAGCAGACTAAAAAGGCTGCCATTGTTGATCCTGGTGGTAACATTGAGCGGATATTAAGTGAAGTCGAAAAGCAAGGTGTCATAGTTGAAAAAATTCTACTAACCCATGGCCATATTGATCACGTAGGGGCTGCTAAAGAGTTATCAGCAACCACAGGTGTTCAAATCTACGGCCCTCACAAAGCCGATCAATTTTGGTTAGACAATCTCCCAAAACAAAGTCAAAACTTTGGTTTCCCGCTTTGTGAAAGCTTTGTTCCCGCTTTTTACCTTGATGAAGGTGATAAAGTCGACGTTGGAAATCTTTCTCTACAAGTACTGCATTGCCCAGGACACACGCCAGGACACATTGTCTTTTTTGAAGAAAAATCAAATAAAGCATTAGTAGGTGATGTACTATTTAGTGGCTCAATTGGACGAACTGATTTCCCTCAATCTAATCACAGTGATTTAATTCAATCCATTACACAAAAGCTATGGCCGCTGGGTAATGATGTTTTGTTTGTGCCAGGACATGGGCCTAACTCAACCTTTGGTGAAGAGCGCCAGCATAATCCGTTTGTCGCAGATCAACTTCTCGCAAAATAGTCATCGAGTTTAAAAGAATACCCATAAAAAAGGGAACAATTCGGTTCCCATTTTTTTCATTATTTTTCAGTTGAGTATTGATAAGTTAATTCGAAAAACATGTCCAAATAGGCGCGTGATCAGAAGGTTTTTCAATACCTCTAAGTTCATAATCCACATCAGCTTTTTGTGCTCTCGCCGCTAAAGATTGAGTTGCTAAAATCACATCGATGCGAAGCCCACGGTTATCATCAAACCCTCTTGAGCGATAATCAAACCATGAATAACGGTTAGCCATATCAGGATGAATTTGTCTAAAGGTATCGATAAAACCCCAATCTATAAGCGTTTTAAGCCATTGCCTTTCTTCAGGTTGAAAGCTGCACTTACCTGTTTTAAGCCAGCGCTTAGCATTAGGTTCACCAATACCAATATCTAAATCAATTGGTGAAATATTAATATCACCAATGATGGCAATATCTTCATCCGCAGAATAATACTCAGCAAGGTATTGCATTAGATCTTGGTAGAATTTACGTTTAGCAGGATATTTTGTTTCATGGTGAATATTTTCACCTTGAGGGAAATACCCATTAATTACCGTCAGTAAACGACCATTTTCTTGCTCAAACTGCCCAATAATCATACGCCGCTGAGCATCTTCTTCATCAGTTGGAAAACCTTTTTGAATGGATTTTGACGGTAATTTTGATAATAGAGCAACGCCATAATGCGCCTTGCCACCGTGATAATGTACCTGATAGCCCATACTTTCAACGGCTTCCACAGGAAAAGCTTCGTCGTGCACTTTTGTTTCCTGCAAACCGATAATATCCGGACTGTGACTATCGATAAGTGCTTGCAATTGATGCAGACGAGCACGTAAACCATTTATATTAAAGAAACAATTTTCATTATGGCAGTACTCGCTTAAATGGTTTGACTATCACAGATTGGTAAACGCCAGCATCCATATAAGGATCAGCATTTGCCCAAATTTCAGCATCAGTAAGTGATTCAAATTCTGCTATGACTAATGAGCCCGTAAATCCAGCTTCAGCAGGATTTTCATTGTCGATGGCAGGATGTGGGCCTGCCACCAACAAGCGCCCTTCGTTGGCTAATTCTTGCAATCTTTTCAAATGTGCAGTGCGAGTTTGAAGCCTCATTGGAAGACTATTTTCAACATCCTGAGATGAAATCATGTACCACATTTGAGCCGCCTTATTTTAATTGGTTACGTTGTTCTTCTGACAAGTTTTTATAAAGATAAACAACCGTTAGCACTGTATTTACTAAGGTCAGAGCTGTTAATCCAAACACTTTAAAGTTAACCCACGTTTCTTGAGGCAAGCTAAAGGCTACATAAATATTGAGAAGCCCGCATAGAACAAAAAGACAACCCAGTACCAAGTGACTTTTGCCCAAATATTTTCAGCCACTTTCATTTCTTTGCCGAGCATACCTTTTAAAATAGGCTTATTGATTATTTGCCCAACGACCAATGCGCCTGCAAACAAAACATACACGATAGTCACTTTCCATTTGATAAAGGCATCATCATGAAATACCAGAGTTAAAGTGCCAAACACGGCGACTAGCACAAAGGTAATCAAGTGCATTTTTTCAATTTTTTTGAAAATTAAATAGCTTAAAACCAATTGAAGTGCAGTGGCCGCAATCAGCACACCTGTCGCAGCGTAAATATCATAAAATTTATATACAGCAAAAAAGATAACAAGTGGCAAAAAATCCAGTAATTGTTTCATATTTAGTTCGATGGAATTTAAGTGAGTATGATTGACTAGTGTAACATGCTAAAACCAGAGTGATAATCATATGTGGGTGGTTTAAAATAAATTGAATTGTTAGTTTTGTTATTCAGTTGAATGTATACCCAAGCAACTTCAAGATCTCGTTTACAGCGAGCGCTTAGTGCCTTTTAGTCAAGATAATTTTTGAAGGCGTATACATAAGTAGTAGAGTCAATCTATGGTGAAGAAGTTGAGGAAGAATAATAGGCTATAAGCCTAGCCCAAAGGGAGTTTAGTTCTTATATATCTTGACCAATACGAATAACAACCCTTCGATTCTTCGCCCTTTTGTTCAAGGTTTCATTTGATGAGGCATGCCTATCTTCACCATGCCCGTCGGTCTTAATTTGCACCTCTGAAACGCCTTGAGCGACAAAAAAGTCTTTAATGTTTTGTGCGCGCGTCATTGAGATTTTTTGATTGATAGTTCTGTCGCCATAGCTATCGGTGTAGGCATCAATTAGCACTGAATCCAATTGTGAATCGTGGAGTAAGTATTCTTTAACTCGCTCAAGTTGTTGCTGCGAAAAACGTGTTAGCTCAGTGCCACCAAATTTATAACTCAGCATTGTAAAGGAAATATCTTCGTAGCTGTATGGCAGAAGCTTTGCTAAACAGCGTTTAAAATCGTTAAATTTTTGTCCAAATTTAGCGGCAGATAATCCCACCATGATATTCAGGTTGTTATCGTACCAATCTTTGTAATAAAACGTGGGTTCCATTCCTGTTTCAAGCTCTCTCAGGATGGACCAAGCAAGCTCTTTTGATATTTCGCCATTAAAATAACGATGAAATTGCGTTTGAAATAATTCATAATTTGCATTGCCTGGTTTCCAACTTGGCATTTTACTAATGAGTGAAACTTGCGTATCAGCATTTGGCTTTAACCACATGTCCAAGGTGAAATTTAAGTTAAGCTTTTTGCTGGCGTTACTAGTGAATATGGCTTTGCCGTAGGCAGGAATATCGTGGGATAATTGGCACTGTATTTTATGTTTTTCTTTAACTTGCCAATTGCTTTCATCGATGTTGGCAGTATAAACACGTACGGTCGCCATCGCATTTATTGGCAAGCAAATACAAAAAACAATGATTAACCACTGAGGCATTATTTATACTTCCAAACGAGTGTTTACACTAATTACACTATCGGCTTTATTGAAAATTTCTTGAATCTCTGAGCTTCAATAAGCATCAATGGAAAACAAAAATAAATACCAAAATTACAATATAAATTTAAGGCTCACTCGCAAATACGGGTCCAACAAAAACAGCGACATAATGATAAAAGTACGCTAGGATTTCTCACTTATTTCAATAAATAATCTGTTTTTATTTCATGTACATCTGCGTTCTTATCAACAAGATGCCGTAAAAGCGACAATCCAATATTTTCGAAACCATAACAGCTCTGCGGTTCTCACTTTGCCTACAGGCTCTGGTAAATCACTCATTATCGCAGAGCTAGCACGTATTGCACGAGGTCGCGTCCTCGTCCTCACCCATGTAAAAGAATTGGTTGAACAAAATCATGCAAAATACGAAAGCTATGATTTAAAAGCGGGTATTTTTTCTGCTGGATTAGGACGAAAAGAGTGCACAGATAAAGTGGTGTTTGCATCAGTGCAATCGATGGTAAATGGTTTAAATAAGTTCAACGAACAGTTTTCTATTGTCATTATCGATGAATGCCACCGCGTACCTGACAATGAAAAAAGTGCTTATCATCGAGTGATAAAACACATACAGTCGATTAATCCTAATATTAAAATCCTTGGGCTTACGGCCACACCATATCGGCTTGGTAAAGGTTGGATTTACCAATATCATACGCGTGGAAAAACGGGACAGATAAGAAATGACAATCCCTGTTTTTTTCGTGACTGCATTTTTGAACTGCCGATTCGACACCTATTGGATGAGGGATATTTAACACCTGCCAAAATTATGGATATGGCGGTTTTAAGTTATGATTTTTCTCATTTACTGCCGACTGTTTCAGGTCAATATAAAGAGGCTGAATTAAATAAAGTCCTTGTTGATGCCAAACGCGTCACACCGCAAATCATTAAACAAATTATTGAGTATGCAAAAAATAGAAAGGGCGTAATGATTTTTGCCTCGACCGTTAATCATGCCAAAGAAATAATGACTTATTTAAAGGATGAAAATGCAGCATTAGTTATTGGTGATACGCCACTTGAAGAAAGAGCGACAATCATTGGGGACTTTAAAGAGCAAAAAATTAGGTTTTTAGTTAATGTATCGGTACTAACAACGGGATTTGATGCACCTCATGTGGATTTAATTGCCATTTTAAGGCCAACTGAATCGGTGAGTTTATATCAACAAATCGTAGGCCGTGGTTTACGTTTATTTGAAGGAAAAACTAATTGCTTGATTCTTGAGTATGCTGGTAATCATTACGATCTGCATCAGGTTGAAATCGGCATGGCAAAACCTGATAACAATAGTGAGGTTGTTTCTATTCCTTGTCCTGCTTGTGGATTTATCAATAAGTTTTGGGGAAAAACCGATAACTCAGGTTTTGTTGTTGAGCATTATGGCCGTCGCTGTCAAGGCTATTTAGAAAGTGATGAAGGTGAGCGCGAAGCTTGCGGATACCGTTTTCGAGCTAAGTTTTGTTGTGAATGTGGGGCCGATAATGATATTGCCGCTCGACAATGTTACCGGTGTAATGCGGTTTTTGGTTGATCCTGATAAAAAATTACGGGATGCATTAAAATTAAAGGACCATCTGATCGTAAAATGCAAAGACATGCAATTAGAAGCAAGTAAAAACAAGTTTGATAAACCACAATTAAAAGTCACTTACATCAGTGAAGAAGGCCTGAAACTCCACGATACATGGCAATTATCCACTAAGGCACAAAAAACCGTATTTTTACAAAAGTTTGTCAATCCTCATTTAATTGATCGACACCGTTCATATACCGATACTGCACCTCCAAAAATTGTCGCTAATGCGCATCGTTTTAGAGTGCCACAAATTATTATTGCAAAAAAAGACGGTCCATTTGGAAAATAAGAGATAAGTTATTTGACCTTTAGCTAGGCTCTGTTGACGTAGCTTTGTGCATTTTTGCTGCTTTTGTCGGTATTTTATGTCAGGCAGAGTCTATGCGGGTGTAGTTATTCTACATAAATAGACGATAACGTAACAAAAAATGCCGACAATGCAGCCCAACGGGTTCGTTTAACCGCCTTTTTCTCATTGTTGCAAGACATGAACTTAGAATAGCTAAGCATCATTCCTCGCGCCGCGATAAAATTGCTGTTAATTCGAACAAAACTTGATAAATCTACGTCAACAGAGCCTAGCCATAAATGATTAATACTAATTTTAATCATATTAAAAACGTTATGTAAATAAAGCGTTTAAATGGTAGTGATATTGCCCTTTAAACCTTTCTAAATCTTCAAGCTTTATGACGCCCGCCAATCCACTTCGCATGCCTAAAGGAATGTCACTCGCCGTAAGCGCTTCTTCCAATGACTTCATCAATCCTTTTTTTGTCGGATCGCAACCAAAGGCCATCTGCATAACCACTTCATGTTGCTCCCTGTGTTCAGTTGAAGCAAACCTTCCAGTATAGGTTTTTATGTTTGGTAGTTGCCCAGGAACACTTTTAATTCTAATTTTGTCATGACCTTTACAACCGCAATAACAAACTAAATAATACATGAGCAGCTGCCTTAACTTTCCCTCATCAGTCACGTTAAAGTGGCTCCTCATATAAACTTGCATCTGTTTTTTAATACGTTTTTGTCATCCGAAGTAAGCACGGGAGTTCGACCCCAACAGCGTCTTTAGCGCTTGCGATCTAAAAAAATTTTTCATTTCAGCCACCAATAAATTGAATTTACAGATTTTTTAGTATTTATGAGTACATAGATAAATCGCGACAATTATTTAGCATTACGTTAACTGCAACGCCATTTACCGTTTTAGCAGTAACGACATAATACAATCATCTGTTTTATGATTCGAATTTAATTTTAATCTCTTTAAAATACCAAAAATGCAGCTAAATTACTTTATCCCAATTTAACACTAAAATCCATTCAACCGTATTGGCTCCAAGCCGGCTACCATTTTATTTTACAATATTTTAAATACTGTATTTACAGCTTGCAGTAATAAAGATCAAAACCCAATAACCCCTACTACATCGCTCAATATTTGTCATCTATTACAAGATTTGCCAATAATTTCATCATCACACCGCAAGGGGCTAGTGCACGCTAGTTAGCTGTGATATAAAACAAATATCTCATAAGAAGGAGCAAATATGTTTGTCGTTATTTTTGGTCGTCCAGGTTGTCCATATTGCACAAAAGCTGTTGAGTTGTCAGAAAAACTAGCAGAAAAACGCGATGATTTTAAATTTAAGTATGTGGATATCCATGCTGAAGGCATTAGTAAAGAAGATCTTGAAAAAACCGTGGGTAAACCAGTAGAAACTGTACCTCAAATTTTTGTTGACCAAGCCCATGTTGGTGGTTTCACTGAGTACAATCAATATGTACAAGATCACAAACTATTAGACTAAATCAGATTTTTAAATCCCCACTAAATCGTAAAAAGATTAGCTTGTGCGTTCTTTTTACGATCATTTATCTAAGCAAGTTAATACACAGTGAAACGTTATTCCGTTTAGTATACTGTGTACCAATGTGAAATCGCTTGTATAGCCAAGCAGTGATTGCTTATGAAGATATCACCTTCAAATTTACAGCTCGTGCAACCCCAACATTACAGTAATGGGCCCAATATTTAAGACAGTTCTTAAGAGAGAATAATCTGCTTTAATGTTAATTAACAAAGGAGCAGAACATGAGTAAAAAAAGAAAAAATCATTCCCCTACATTTAAAGCTAAAGTTGCCCTTGCTGCAGCTAAGGGCAATAAAACACTGGCGCAGTTACCAATCAAACTTATGCTGTTCCGATAATTCATCATTTTTTTCTTGACCTCGAATGTATTTTCTAACTATTTCTTCATCAAGCCCTACTGTTGACACAAAATAGCTTCTTGCCCAGAAGTGTTCTCCATCGAGATTTTCTGCCGACCTTTAAACTTACGTGCGATTGATATTGCACTTTTTCCTTTGAGATAACCGACGACTTTTGATACTGCATATTTAGGCGGAATACTTATGCACATGTAAATATGATCTTTCATTAAGTGGCCTTCTTCTATTTTTATGCCTTTCCTTTTTGCTAATTCATGCCATATTTCGCCGAGATACTTTCTCAAGCTGCCATAGCTAATTTTTTTCCTTTTCTTTGGAACAAAAACAATGTGGTATTTCATCCCTTTTCACGGTGAAGCGCGCATGAAAGTCAGTTAGGGTTGACTAAATTATCCTCTGAAGCTGAGAAGAATTTTTTAACGCACTTTATCGCCTCCCTGCCAGTAATCAACGAACTTAATATCGATAATGAAAATAAAATTGCTGCAACACGTTATCTAAACGCTATTTACAGAGGAGAAGACGTTTCAGGAACCATTAGCAGCAAGATGCTGAATACATTGCTAAAGCACATTCAAAGCTTGCACCAAAAAGATACTCGTTGTTGCACTAATTTAAAAAAGAGTTATAAAGCTGATGCGGTTTACAACAATGTCATTTACACAGATTTTTTTACACTCTCTAGTTAGTCTACATAAATAGACGATAACGTAACAAAAAGTACCGACAATGCAGCCCAAAGGGTTCGTTAAACCGCCATTTTCTCATTGTTGCAAGACATGGACTTAGAATGACTAAGCATCATACCTCGCGCCGCGATAAAATGGCTGTTAATTCGAACAAAACGTGATAAATCTATGTCAACAGAGCCTAGGCTATGAAATGAGCAGTCTGGTAATCTTCATCTGATTCAAGATCATCATCATGCTATTTCTAATGACGGAACACATTTGACATCACCAAATTCATCAACAAGAAGTAGTGACAATTCATCTCCTGTTACCTCACTCACCACTTTATCTTCTTCAGCGTTAGAAGCAACATCAATGATGAGCCAACAGTACACCGTACATGCAGATGGTCGGTTGAGCTTAAAGGTTACCTATGACTAAGGTGTAAAATACGAATTATCCAATCCTCCCCTAAAGAAACCACCACTGACACTCCACTTATCATTACTTAAATCTCATTTTTTTGTGACCACCATCAAAACTGGCAAGACAATTTCCATATAAGGATTTTTATTTTGAGTAACATAGCGAAATTTTTAATTTCAGCAGATATGATTAATGGAACAAAAACATAAACGTCAAAAAGAAATAAGAAACGACTTATTAATAAATAAAAAAGTTTACGTTAATGAATTAGCTAAAAAGTTAAATGTTTCTACCAGAACCATTCGTAATGATCTTGCTGAATTAAGTGAGAAGAATAAATGCATTTTATTTCATGGCGGAGCAAAAGTTTACACAAAGCCTATTGCTTCATTATTTAACCAAAGTGCATTACACGGCATTGCCGTGAAAAAACCGACACCCAAAGTAAAGTCCAATGTAAAAAACACAAACAGCGTTTATATATTGGGCTCTTTTAATGTGGATATCGTAATGGAAGTGGATAAATTTCCACAATCTGAAGAAACAAGACATGCAACTAATACGGCATTTTTCCCTGGAGGCAAAGGGCTTAATCAAGCATTAGCGGCCTCAAAAATTATTAATAGTGTGCATTTAACCGTAAAAATTGGCGACGATAATTTCGCTGAACAAGCAAAAGCGTTTTTGCACCATAGTGATATTCAATCAATCAGAATTTAGAAGCAAAAGCGAAAAGTACAGGTCATGCCATTATTTTAAATAATCAATTAGGTGAGTGCTTAATTACCTGTAACCTTGGTGCTAATGAAAGCCTAACGATAGATGAGCTTAAACAAGACTTAGATTTAATCGATGACGCACAAATAGTATTAACTCAATTAGAAAATAATTTTGAAGTAACCAAATGGGTAATTTTACAAGCCCATGAATTAAAAAAAACCGTAATATTGCATTTGTCTCCCTATAAGGCACAGGTCACAGAGTTATTACATTTGGTCGATATTTTAACTCTGGGTGTTATAGAAGCTGAAGCAATATTCAATATCAGCATCAACAACATAGAGGACGCGAAAAAAGCACTTTCGTTGTTCCATGAAAAGGGGGTGAAACACAGCATTATTTTTATGAAAAATAAAGGTTATATTTGGTTTAACGGTAAGCAATATCACTTATTTTCATTACACAAGTCTGCAGTGATAGACACCAGTGGCATGATGGATGCTTTTACTGGCGCTTTAGCAGGTTGCCTTGCCGATCAGCAATCAATGGATGCTGCCATTACTTTTTCTTGTGACTTTGCATCATTAAAAATAGAACAAAAAGGGGCATCAACCATGCCCAATAGAGAACTGGTTCAAGTCTTTAATCATTTTAAAATAAAAACTTAACGCAGGGCTCCATTTCAAATCACGGAGTTTTCAATGTTTATTGTACAGTCTTATCCCGTTGCAATGTTTATGTGCATTATTACTATGATCTGCTGGGGATCATGGGCAAACACAACCAAGTTAGTTGATGGAAAGCGTTGGCCGTTTCAGTTGTTTTATTGGGATTACAGTATCGGGATTTTATTATTTTCAATCCTATTAGCATTTACCTTTGGTAGCATGGGAACAGAAGGACGCCCTTTTATTACCGATCTATCCCAAGCAAATATTGACTATATTGGTTCAGCTCTGCTTGGTGGTATTATTTTTAACTTATCCAATATCTTACTGGTTGCAGCCATTGATTTAGCCGGCATGGCTGTGGCTTTTCCAATTGGCGTTGGACTGGCGTTAGTTTTAGGTGTAATTACTAACTATATGGCAGTGCCTCAAGGCGATCCCATTATTCTATTTGCAGGTGTAGCCTCAGTCACCATGGCAATTATTTTGACTGCCATCGCCTATAGCCGCATTCAAAACACTGAAAATACCAATAATAAAATGAAAGGCATGATCACTGCGGTTGCTGCTGGTTTGATCATGGGCTGGTTCTTTCGCTTTGTCGCTGCATCCATGGCAGATGACTTTGCAAGTCCTGTGGCAGGAAAATTAACGCCTTATACCGCATTGGTCTTTTTCTCTCTAGGTGTTTTCCTTTCTAATTTTATTTGGAATGTGCTGGTAATGAAAAAGCCCATTTCTGGTAGAAAAGTCGCTGGGGCAGAATACTTCAAAGGCACCTTAAAAGAACACTTAACGGGCATTCTTGGTGGCGTTATCTGGAGCATAGGAATGTCATTTAGTATTTTGGCATCAGGTGTTGCGGGCTACGCAGTATCATACGGTTTAGGGCAAGGTGCGACCATGGTTGCCGTAATATGGGGTGTCTTATTTGGCGTGAATTTGCCAAAGCACCTGCTGGCACCAATAAGTTACTAACCTGGGTATTTGCATCTTATATTCTTGGCATCGTATTAATTATCGCCGCCAACAACTAATTTTTTCTTGGAGTACTAGAAACATGACTAATAAGAACATTTTGGTACTTGGTAGTGTTAACCAAGATCATACAGTGCAAGCACCAAGACTACCCAAGCCTGGTGAAACTATTATGGGGCATCGTCATATTCTCGCTTACGGTGGCAAAGGTGCTAATCAAGCAGTTGCAGCAGCTCGATTAGGAGCAAGTGTTAACTTTATTGCCTGTATAGGTGATGATAGCTTTGGTCGAGAAGCGCTGATTAAGTTTGCTGAGGATGGTATTCACACTCAGGATATTACCCTTTGCCGCGATCAAAATACAGGGATTGCCCTTATCTTAGTGGATGATAACGGTGGCAATTGCATTGCAATTTCACCCAATGCCAATAATGAACTTACCACTGATCTAGTTGAGCAAAAATCATCAAGTATCAAAAATGCCGACTATTTATTAGTGCAATTAGAAACGCCGCTTGAAGGTGTTGAGCTAGCAATTGATATTGCAAAAGATAACGATACATATGTGGTGTTAAACCCTGCTCCCGCCAGAGCCCTTGAGAATGATTTATTAGCAAAATTAGACCTTATCACACCTAATGAAACCGAAGCAGAATTGCTTACAGGCATTAAAGTGATTGATGAAGTGACAGCCACTAAAGCGTGTGAGTACTTTATTAGTAAAGGTGTTAAAACCGTGATAATTACCATGGGAAGTCGAGGCGCATTTCTTTATCAAAATGGTAAAGGGACACTAATTCCAGGTTTTAAAGTGAATGCCACTGATACGACTGCCGCCGGCGATACGTTTAATGGCGCATTATTAGTCGGGTTGAGCCAAGGGATGGAAATGTCTGATGCGATTATTTGGCTCACAAAGCCAGTGCTATTTCTGTCACGAGAATGGGCGCACAAACCTCAATACCATATCTGCACGAGTTAAATTTAATTTAACACTCACTTTTATTTCTTAACACAAAAAGGCCGATTATATTCATGGCCTTTTTTTGTATGAAGCAAAGTAGCAACCCAAGCTCAGCTCCAGCCACCAAATGGCTAAAATTTTGTTTTTATGCATAGTATTCAGGCAAGGTGACTCTCTAATTTTTATACTCATTAGTATAATTTTTCATATCCGCAGTAAAACCCTCACTGCTCTTATCAAACAAAAGCAAGAAACCTATCATGGCATCTATTGAACAGGTTCATCTGGTAAATCGATACCTAGCCTCATGACTCCCTTAATTTTTAACTCGAAAAACGCCAAATCTCGATAGTCATAAGGGAACCTCTAATTACTGTTCAAATTATCATCACGGGTAAAATTTAATCATCAACAGCACGAGATTATTGTTATTTGCTTAATTTATCAGCGATAACGACAATTCAAGGCACAATTTACCCACTATGCTTAAACACATTGTGCTTTAAACATGGATAGACGGCGAAAATTGTACATGCAGGCCTTTAGCCCCATCTGCAATTTGGCTCGATCAAATCCAATGGAGCGAATTAATTTTCCACCCATTTCTGTGTATGCTGCAAAAATATGTTCGACCCGTACCCTTGTTTTGGATAAGCGGTGATGACGTTTTAGCGTTCGTTTTAATTTACCTTTACGTGAATGCATTCCTGTATTTCTTTTCTTTAAGCTTATTGTAGGTAGGTTTACCGTCATAACCTCTATCCATATAAACTGCTTTTGACGTATTACTAGGGTCAAGGACTTCGTTTACATGCTGTGAATCGTGCTGTTTTGCCGTTAAACAATGATATTTACGAATAAATTTATACTTGGCATCAACACTGACGGTTTGCTTATAACCGAAGTGGGTTTCGTTATTTTTCTTCATCCATGAAGCATCGATATCTTTTTGCTGGCGTTTACGTGGCGACCAGTCAATGGGAATGGCATTTTCTTTTTGGATGAGTGCATTTTCTTTACGACTGTTACGCCTGTCTGGGCACAGAAATAAAAGTGGCGTCAATGATTTGTCCGGCTCTGGCAATGAAACCTGCCTGTTGAATTTGCAGATTAATGGCGGCAAAAAGCTTATCGAGTATATTATGCTTAATGAGTTTCTCCCGGAAGTTACGGCAGGTATTACTGTCGGGAACATCATCAAAGAATGCAAATTTTACAAAGCGGTGAAAACTCAGTCTATCAAGTACCTGTATTTCAAGCTGCTCATCGGATAAATTGAAAAACGGCTGAATAATGAGCATCCTTAGCATCATCGCTGTCGGATAATGAGGTCGCTCACAGTGCTTGTTTTTCGGCGCTGGGCATTGCGAGTCAATGCAATCGATGAGAGGCTGTAAATTAACAAATTTATCCAGTCTTGCAAGAATTGAAGGTTTTTTATCAATCCTATTAAGCCTTGCAGCAATGGAATAAGGATTTTTATTCATCTATAGGAACTTTAAAATGAGCGCTCGGGTAAATGATACCTTGATTTACTTAAATGATTAAAGTCTATGCAGGAATTGGAGGTTCCCATTACTATATTGGGTTTACAAAGCATTTCTGCAGCAGCACATAAGAAACCTCATAATGCTACTATTTTTATTGTGGCCCTGAAAAATTTATGCAAGATACTCAGGATTATTTACATGGCTTAAATGTTGATCTTAACCATTGCCACTTAGAATCATTTTCTTGTACAAAAAGAATAGATCCCAAAACAGTTAAATCTCAAGCCGTAAAAATCTCATTTCCTGATTTAGCAATGAATTTAACTACCAATAAAGGTGAGCTATTAGCTGGCATATTAGAAAAATCAAACGTTCCAATCGTGTTAGCCTGCAGAAGTGGCGTTTGTGAAGCCTGTAAGTGTCAAGTCGTTGAAGGTCAGTAAGCATGCTAAATCAAAGTGTGTTAACGGAGTCAAATATTAAACAAGGCTATATTCTTGCTTGCTCTTCAAGAGCTGGAGGGTGATATTCAATTAAAATTAATTAATCCAATCGAATTATCAAATATATAAATTATTTATCCGTAAATATATAATAAAATATACGAATAAATAAACGACATCGCTATTGATACAGTATTTTATAGCACTGTATCAATAAAACTAAAAAATGATAATCCTGCATTAAACCTATCCTTTATCGAAAAATATTAATCACGTTCCCACATTAATAGAATTCGAACATAACATTACTTAAAATATGTCGATAAAATTGAACAAACTCACGAATAATTATCAGGCAACAAGATATGCTTACACCACTTAAAATATGTTGTGTCATTTTAGCTAAATTTTAATCTGATACTTAAAGGAATGTTGACATGTGGTGGCGTTTTTAATTGTTTTATTTTCATTTATTTTATCGGCGCTCATTTTCTAAGAAGTGGTCATTACATAATAACAATAATAAGCTGTTTATCTCCTTTGCTTTTATTTGTAAAAATTAAGGGAGTTTTATACCGCTTTAGAATATATTTTATACCTTCTATCATTCACTGTGTGGGGATGGAGTGCATTTAATTTTATTATGACAAGAATGAGTCATGGTGAGCCATGGCACCGCTTGTTATTTATCATGTTTGCCGTATTTTCTTATACCGTTTATTCCGGACTTTGTATTAAACAATTAAATAGAAAATTATCTATTTAAAGTTAACTGATAGACGTTAGAACCCTACCTTTAAATTAAAATGGCTTGCAACATACAGTAAAACGCTAGCTTGTGATTGCAGGCGTTAACTTTATTATAATAATACAACAATCTATTACTTAGCCTTTTAAGAATAAAGTTAAAATAATACAACTAAATTAATAACATTAATTTTTAAATGAAATATCGTTTATACATTGAGTAGTAACGTGCAATTGGTTTAATTATTCTTATTCGTTAATCCTATTTTTTTATGTGGATTTATTTTTTAACATCCTTAATCACTCACTTAATTATCTATTGCACACTTTAAACACCTAAGAAAAATAAAAATAAAAGGTGTCGATAT
>CAEFZP010002731.1:127500-141217 GCA_903064625.1 Mallotus villosus | reverse complement strand
CTTGATAAAACATAATCATTTTACTTTACCAGCATGTAAAGTTGAAAAGGAATTCGGAATGCGATGATGCCCTCAAGGACATGATCGCCAACTCTGATTGGTGGAGCTGATGAAAACCAGTGCCATTCTGGCAGTGGGGTAGGACTTTCCTGAGAGGATGCTACGAGCAGGCAGCAAGGAGCATGCAGCAAGCAGAGCAGCAGCAGCAGCATCAAGGAGCAGGCAGCAAGGGATAGCAGGCATCACGAGAGCAGCTCAAGAAGCAGCAGGGCAAGTAGCAGGCAGCAAGTGAGCAGGCAGCAAGGGCTTCCAATACTGAAGCATGTCTACCTGGCAACGTGAGACGAGGCGAGCGACTCCCCACTGATGTAGGATAACCTTGATGTAGGATGACCTTGATGTAGGATGACCTTGCTGTAGGATGACCTTGCTGTAGGATGAGCCTTGCTATAGGATGACCTTGATGTAGATAACCTTGATGTAGGATGACGTGCTATAGGATTACCTTGATGTAGGATAACCTTGATGTAGGATGACCTTGATGTAGGATAACCTTGATGTAGGATGACCTTGATGTAGGATAAACTTGCTGTAGGATGGCCTTGATGTAGGATGACCTTGATGTAGGATAAACTTGCTGTAGGATAACCTTGCTATAGGATGACCTTGCTGTAGGATAACCTTGATGTAGGATGACCTTGATGTAGGATAAACCTTGATGTAGGATGACCTTGATGTAGGATAAACTTGCTGTAGGATAACCTTGCTGTAGGATAACCTTGCTGTAGGATGACCTTGATGTAGGATAAACTTGCTGTAGGATGACCTTGATGTAGGATGACCTTGATGTAGGATGACCTTGATGTAGGATGACCTTGATGTAGGATGACCTCGATATAGGATGGCCTTTGATGGTAGTATGTGTGTGTTCAGCAGAGAGAATGGAGAACTTTACAAACCTTGTTTTTTGAGCAGGTGTGTGTGTTTCGCCTGTGTATGTGTGAGCACACTGCACATATGCATGTGTGTGTGTGTATGGGTGTGTACTGCTTGCTGTATGTATGTGCTCGTGCGTGTGTGTGTGTGTGTGTGTGTGTGTGTGCTGCATGCTGTATGCGTGTGCTTGTGTATGTGTCTGTGGTGTACTGTATGTTGTATGTGTGTGCGTGTGTGTGTGTGTGTGTACTGCATGCTGTATGCGTGTGCTTGTGTGTGTGTCTGTGTGTACTGTATGTTGTATGTGTGTGCTTGTGTGTGTGTTTGTACTGCATGCTGTATGTGTGTGCTTGTGTGTGTCTGTGTGTACTGTATGCTGTATGTGTGTGCTTGTGTGTGTGTCCCCAGCCATTTCAGGCATGTCTACCTATCTCTCACACACACATACCTATAATACACTGTAATGAAATAGATAGTGCAGAGCCACAAATAACAATTCCAACAACAAGAGGGAGAGTCTACGTCGCATGTTTTGGTGAAGAACCTTTCGACAAAACACCGAAGGAACGTTTCATCTCCCACCTTGAGAACGAGGCATCGACAGAACAGGAGAGCGTCAGAAGAAGACAACAGCCATTCTGTTTGTTTTCCTCTCACCAACGCTCCCAGAGCTTTTGAAATGTCAAAACAGCTCGTGTTCCAACCCCGGCGAAGGCTCGCCAGCGAGAACGTTGTGTTTCTGTGTGGCTACCGCAGGCATTCCAGCCAAGGTTGAAATTTCCCTTGCTAATATGAACTTTGCATAAGTGCTTAAACCGGCAGCTTCGCTTCAATCCTCTTCATTGTTTTTCCACTGAAGTAAAGCACAGCCCCCGAAAATTCCTCCGCAAAATATAAACTTTGCTTAAGTACTTATATGGTTGTTTTCTCTCTTCCATATGGCAGCCAAAGGCACAAAGCTGTAAACGAATACCAAGCAGGCTCTGAAAACCGTCCTCACACACCACACACACACACACACACCACCACACACACCACACACACACACACACAAACACACACACACACAAGACGTCACGCCATCAAACAGACCAGGCCCCTCAAACAGTTAATTGGAGCGAGCCTTTGGAAACGTGACAATGTTTGAGAATGCTTTGCTTCGCTAAAACCCTCTGCGATCATCCTCTGTGAGGTGGACGCTCTCTGTTCGGAGTCGGTGAAACTGAGGAGGTGAACTATCTGGAGAGAGGAGGTACATGGTTGGATTGCTTCCTTTCTTTTCTTTCTTCTCCTCGCTTTCTCTTTCTGTCTCACTCTTCGTCGTCCTCCATATCTCTCCTATACTCTCTCGTATCTCTCTCTCTCTCTCATCTCTCGCTCTCTCTCTCTCACACAACTCACCACTCTCTCTCTCTGTCTATTTCTGTGTATCTCTCTACCCCCCATCTCTCTCCCTCCCATGGTTTCTCTCTCTCTTTATCATGTTCCACCCTCCAAACCCTGTTTCCCCCTCAGGTGAAAGTCCTTCTTCAGAGATCGCCCGGTGCCCAAGCTTGATGTTCTGTAGCAACCCTCCACATCAGAAACTCAATAACCAACACGAGCGGACGAGAGGGCAGAATCGCATCTTCTTTATCTTTTTAATCACTCCGACATGTGCTTGTGTGTTTCAGGTGCGAGCCCCCTGCCTGTGGGGCTGGTGTGAGCCCCCTGCCTGAGCCCGAGTCACACAGCCCTGCCGAGGGACTAATTGCTCCAGGGGACAGTAAGTGGCTGGCAGCACCGTGTCTTAATGACAGCACTGTGAAGTGTTGTCATTAGTGATGTGGTTTACACCTTCCCCCCAGGGTGGAGGGGTGTTGTGTGGCACGAGGCTGGGAGTGTGTGTGTGTGTGTGTGTGTGTGTGTGTGTGTGGATTTAATTGGTCATGTGACCACCTGTGCTTTCCCAGTTGTTGCTTTTCTTCATCACTTTTTTCTATTGTGAGTCTAATATCACACACACACACACACACACACACACACCCGCACACACACAGCATTAAAATGTAACGGACAGATCTCGGGAGACTGTTAATACATTAGTGAACAGCATCGATTACCTGGCTAATCCAATCACGTGCCTGCGATTGATCTTTCAGGAAGTGCCCCACAATAAGCACTTTCAGCTCAGCGCCACTCAATAGCCCCGCCACAATGGGCCATCTCGCAGCTAATTGGCTAAAACAAGCCAAACATTTTGGTTTCCCTCTCAACGCCTGGATCAATGGGGAGAATGGGGGGCAGACTTCAGATGACTTGCTTAACAAGCTGCAGGGGTTTTTCAATTCTGCTCTCCACCCTCCCCCACCCCCCTCTCCACCCTCCCCCACCCCGCTTCACCCTCCCCCACCCCCGCTCACACCCCCGCTTCCAACCCCCCCACCCCCCACCACATCCTCCTCTGCTTCATCATCCTGTGTCTCAGACTCTGTTTCTTCCCATCACTTTTATTTCTTCACGTCTTTTCTGTCTCTCTCTCTCTCATCCCCTGCGCCTCTTCTCTCTTTCTTTTCTCTCTTCTTTCTCTTCTCTCTCTTCTTTCCTCTCTCTTCGTGCTCTCTCCCTCTCCCTGCACCTCTTTCTCGCATTCCTCGCCTCATTTTGTCTTTCTCTTCTGCCCTCTCTCCAACCTCCCCTCTCTCTCACTTTCACTCTCCTCTCCCTGTCTCTTTTTCTTCCTTCAATCTGAAGTCCAGCTCTTACGTTTCTCTCCCTTCATCCTCTCCTCCTCTCTCTCCTCTCCTCTTCTTCTCCTCTCTCTGCATCTCCTTCCTCTCTTCGCTCCCTTTCCTCCTCCTCCTGCTTCTCTCTTTTCCTCCCCTCCTCCTCTATCCTCCTCTCTTATTCTTCTCAATTCTTCTCCTCGTCTTTCCTCTCCTCGTCCTCTCCTCTCTCGTCCTCTTCTCCTCTCCTCCTCCCCTCCTCTCTCTCCTTTGCTTCCTCTTTCTCTTTCTCCTCTCTCTCTCCTCTTCTCCTCTTTCTCTTCGCGTAATCCTCTCTCTCCTCTCCCCCTCTCGCGTAGGCTCCTCTCGTCTCTCGTCAGTCGGGATCTCCTTCTCGTGCGGTCCTTCTCTCGTCTCGTCGTGTTCTCTCTCTCGTCTCTCTCTCTCTCTCTCTCTCCTCATCTCTCTCTCTCTCTCTCTCTGCTCGGTCGCTCGGTGATCGGTCGTGCGCCGTCCGTCTCGGGTCGTCTCCTATCTCTGCTCTCCCGTCTCGTCTCGGTACTCTGCTCGGTCTCTCGTCGTCCTCTACCATCTCCTCTCGGGAGGTGCTTTCTCTCTGTGGGGGTGGTCTTTCGCTTGCTCCGTTTCGGTCCGGCACGGTTGGGCCGGGGTTCTGACGGGGGGGGGTGTGGCAAAAGCGGGATCTCTCGCGTTTTTGGTCGGCGCGGTCTCTTGGCTGTTGGAGGTCTTATCTGACGAGTCTTTACTCTCCTTTACCTCAAATTGCTCGGTGTCTTGCTGGGCAATCGGTGTGCTTACAGTCATTGTCTTTTCTCTCCTTGGGTCTGTCTGCTGCAGAGGGTACTCGTGCATAGTTCTTTTGGGACTCTCTCTTGACTTTCTTCTTAGGAAAAATGAGGGGTTTTCGTGCGATTGGGGCGCTTTCTGGTGTCTCTGGAGCGGATTTGCGAGGCAGGTGGGGTCGGTCGCAGCGGGTTTCTGCGAGGTGTCCTCCGCTCTTGCGGGTGGGGGGGGGGGGGTCGGGCCTTATGGTGTGTGGTTGATTCTCTTGGGGCGGTGGTCCTTTCTTGGGGGGGGGGATCTTGCGGTACTGCTTTTGGTTGGTCTCGTTCGTTGCTCGTCGCTGTCGGATTCATTATCTCTCTCGTCTCGAATCGCTCTCTCGGTCGGTCTCGGTGACTCCTCCTAGATGTGGTTCTCATCTAGGGGGTGGGAGGGCGGGGGTGGGGAGGAGAGCAGGGGATTCTTTCTTCTTTTCTCTGCTCTCTCTCGTGCTTCTGATCTTGGGTCTCTCTCCTACGAAAGAGGATCGTCATCCGCTGATAGGCAGTCCTGTCTTTCCATCTCGTTGCTTCCATCTTCGGCTCCAATCTCTCTTGTCTCTCTTTCTGTCCTCTCCTTCTCTCTCTCTCTCTCCCTCTCTCCAGCTGAGGTCCAGCTGGTGTGTTTGGAAGCAGCTGTGGGTGATAAATCAGGGTAGAGGCAGGATTGGGGGGCTGCTCTGGCATGCACCCTGTCAGCCCCCAAATAAAGATGCCACCAGAGCAGGGTCAAACAACACCGTCCTCTCCCCCCCTCACCTCCCCCCCTCACCTCCCTCCCTGCCCCCCTCTCCCTGCCCCCCTCCCTGTCCCCCTCCCCAACCAGACGCCCCACTGGCAGGATGACACACAGCCTCCACAGGTAGCCCCCTGCCCCCTGTGAGCATGATTTGCCCCTCACCTAGATTTAGGACTGGAAATCCTTAACACATTTTTGTAATTAATAATTTGATACATAATACATTTCTAATGAGATTGATCTAACACATACAGTTTATAATATATACAGTCGTATGCAAAAGTTTGGGCACCCCTGATAATCTCCATTACTTTCATCTATAAAATGTTGGGCGTTTGGATGAGGAACGTCTTTGTCATATATATACACATACGTCATGGACAGTGATATTTTAGCCGTGAAATAAGGTTTATTTGATAAACAGAAAATATGCCATACGCATCATAAGAGAATTAGACACTTGCATAAATTTGGGCACCCCAACAGAAAAATCACATTAATATTTAGTAGAGCCTCCTTTTGCAAAAATAACAGCTTCTAGACGCTTTTTATATCCTCTGATGAGTGTCTGGATTCTGGATTGAGGTAATTTGGACCATTCTTCCTTACAATACATCTCCAGTTGAGTAAGGTTTGATGGGTGCCTAGCGTGGACAGCCCGCTTCAAGTCACCCCATAGATTTTCAATTATATTCAAGTCTGGGGACTGGGATGGCCATTCCAAAACATTGTAGTTGTTCCTCTGCATAAATGCCTTAGTGGATTTGGAGCAATGTTTCGGGTCGTTGTCCTGCTGGAACACCCAACTGCGCCGTAACTTCAGCTTTGTTACAGATTCTTGAACATTATTGTCCAGAATTTGCTGGTACTGAGTTGAATCCATACGACCTTCAACTTTAACTAGATTCCCAGTTCCTGCACTAGCCACACAGCCCCACAGCATGACGGACCCCCCACCAAATTTTACTGTGGGCAGCAAGTGTTTTTCTAGGAATGCTGTGTTCTTTTGCCTCCATGCGTAACGTCTCTTGTTGTGACCGAATAACTCCATCTTTGTCTCATCAGTCCACAGTACTTTGTTCCAAAATGAGCCTGGCTTGTTCAAATGTAGTTTGGCAAACCTCAAGCGAGCCTTTTTGTGGCGCGTGTGCAGAAAAGGCTTCTTCCGCATCACTCTCCCATACAGCTGTTCTCTGTGCAATGTGCGCTGAATGGTCGAGCAATGCACAGTGACACCATCTGCAGCAAGATGACCTTGCAGCTCTTTGGAGGTGATCTGAGGGTTGTCCTTGACCATTCTGACCATTCTTCGCCTTTGCCTCTTTGTTATTTTTCCTGGCCTGCCACTTCTGGCCTTAACAAGAACTGTGCCTGTTGCCTTCCATTTCCTAATGACATTCCTCACAGTGGAAACTGATAGCTGAAACCTCCGGGATAACTTTTTGTAGCCTTCCCCTAAACCATACTGCTGAACAATCTTTGTTTTTAGATCATTTGATAGCTGTTTTGATGCCCCCATTTTGCCACTGTTCAGAGGAGAATCAAAGAGAAGCAAAACTTGCAATTGGCTAACTTAAATACCCTTTCTAATGATTGAATGCACCTTTTATGTAATTGAAGGCTTAACGAGTTAATCAGACTAACTATGTGTTGCAGTTAATCAGCATTTAGTAGGCAGAGGTATTCAAATCAAATAAATGATAAGGGTGCCCAAACTTTGCACAGCCTTTTTTTCACATTTGATTTAATTTCACACAACTAAATACTGCTACACCAAATATCTTTGTCTGGAAAACACCCCAGCACTCAGTGTTAACTAGAAAGTAATATTACAATATTATATTGATCTTTTTTGGTGAAGACAGGAAATTATCATGCAGCCCTCAGAGGGGTGCCTAAACTTTTGCATACGACTGTATATATCATATATATACTTACATTTTTGTGCTTGTATATATACTATATACCTCCAAAAACAGCACTTCCAGCTTCGTTCTCTGTGGACACTTTCGAGCAGTTTGAAGTGCTGTTTTGGAAGTAGATAGTATTTTGTTGGGGACCCAGTTTGCAGTTCACTCTTAATGTGTTTTCCTATATCTTCAATGAAAGCGAAATAGTGTGCCTCCTCCCTGCAGCGCTCTCACACTCGCGCTCGCGCTGCAGCAGCGACTGCAGCGCGCGCGCACGCGCTCTCATCACTGCACGCACGCTCGCTCGACTTTACCCCTCTCCGCTCGCGCGCACTGCGCTCGGCAGCGCACAGGCACGAGGCGAGGATGCTAGAGCGAGGGGGTTCGCTAGCGAGGGCTCGCGACCTCGCTAGCAGAGGCCTGTCACTCAAGGTTATCCTCGTCTCTGCCTCACTCTCCGGCTCTCTCTCTTGTCATGCTCTCTCTCTCTTGTTCTCTCTCTCTCGGGTCTCTCATCTCTTTCTCACTCTGTCTTCTCTGTCTCTCACACACACACAAACACACACCCACAATGCAGGAAGACTCCCTTCACAAACGCAAACATACACAAACACGCAGACACATGCAGCTGCATTGTTTGGCCTCCTGTCCCAGTGGTCAGTGTTCAGGGTCACAGGTCAGGGGTGAACAGGGTTAGGGTTAGGTCCATGTTTGTTCATGCTTATTGTCTGTCCTGGCCTTGGTCAATCTGACCCTGACCTTTACACACACACACACACCCTGAGGGACAGGGCCAGCACTGTGTGTGTGTTTCTGTGTGTGTTTCTGTGTGTGTCTGTCAGTGGACATTTGTGTGCGTGTGTTTCTGTGTGTGTTTCTGTGTGTGTGTACTTGTCTTTCTGCTGCACATGAGTGCTATTTGCAAGATGGCTAACACGTAAAGAAATACAGTGAGTGGAGCGGTGCCTACAGCTGTTGGGCATGCGCCCTCACTCACCCCTTCTCACTCCTCCTCACCCATCCTCACCCCTCCTCCCCTTCCTCCTCCTCCCCTTCCTCCTCCTCCCCCCCCCCTCCCTTTACCACCTACGTCCAGCCGCAGAATGAAGAATGATCCATAGAAGAACATCAAGAGCTTGAGAAACGACACAAAGACACCACACACACACACACACACACACACACACACACACACACACACACACACACACACACACACACACTGGGACAGACCCTCTGTGTCCTGATGGCGTGTGGAAAGCCGAGACCAGAGAGCTTGTACGTGTTGTCTGAGAAGTTAACACCTCACCCTCACACACACCACACCACACACAACCACACACACCACCACACACTCACACACACACCACACACACCACACCACACACACACACACACACACCACACGCACACGCACACACACACACAGGTGGAGATTTCCCTCTTGCTGTCCCTTTGAAGCTGAACAAAGGCTCCAGTCGTTGTGGAGATTATTCTATTAGACCAGAACCCTGCTTCGCCCACCCAGGAGACCCCCGATCACGCCCGCTCAGCCCTCGCCCATGTCTCTCTCTCACCCAAACTTCATCACTCCCATTTTCGTTCTCTCCACCCATGCCCTTTATCTCACTCTGCCTCTCTTCACACTTCCTCTCTTCTCTCTCTGTCTCTCTCTCTCTCTCTTCTTGGATAGATGGATGGATGAGAAATACGAAAGGGGAGTAGGTGGACAGAGAGAGAGAGAGAGAGAGAGAGAGAGAGAGAGGAGAGGGGAGGGAGAGGGAGAGAGAGAGAGAGAAAGAGGGGAGGAGAGGAGAGAGTGAGTAACAGGTAGGGAGGGAGGAAAGGGAGGCAGGGAGGCAGGGAGGAGGCAGGGAGGCAGGGAGGCAGGGAGGCAGGGAGGCAGGTGGCAGGGGGCAGGGAGGCAGGGAGGCAGGGAGGCAGGGAGGCAGGGAGAGGCAGGGAGGCAGGGAGGCAGGGAGGAGGAGGGGGAGGGAGGGAATAAATGAAGACACATGAGACGTCTGTCGTCTGTAAGGCAGGAAGAGCAGAATGTGTCCATCTTGCTGCTTGTTTCATGGAATTTAGGACGTGTGGAAATGTACCCAGCTTTAGGGAGGGGCCGGCGGGGGGGAGGGGGGGATGATAAAACGCCCGTGACAGGTTTATAGTGATCCAGCACCAGCCTGCCCACACACACACACATAGACACGCACACACACACACACTCACACACACTGCCTGGCAGCTGTTATTTAGATGGCAATTAACGACCTCTACATGGACCACAGCGGGCTGATATGATTTGCTGGGCTGGGGGGCGCAGGGAATAAATAAACACAGTTTAATGAGGCCTGTGATTTGAATAACGCCGTCCCATGTTCCACACATCCCTGCTGTCACTCAAGGCCTTGTTATGTGTTTGTGTGTGTGTGTGGCTGCATCTTCATCTACAGGTTGTAGTGTTTTGCATAGTGAGTGAGTGACTGTGGTGTGTGTGTGTGTGTGTGTGTATGTGTATTTGTATGTGTGTGTGTGTGTAGTGCATAGCGAGTGAGTGTGAGTGATCATGACACCGTGATAGATGAGTGTCAGAGAGTCTAGCAGTCTGACAGCCCTGCACCCAGACAGGGCTTGAAATAGCAACCAGACAACCTGCCAACCTGCCAGCCAGCCAGTCAGCCAGTCAGTCAGTCAGCACAGCAGCCAGCCAACCTGCCAGTCAGCCAGCCAACCTGCCAGCCAGCCAGCCAACCTGCCAGTCAGCCAGTTAGTCAACCAGCCAACCTGCCAGCCAGCCAACCTGCCAGCCAGCCAACCTGCCAGTCAGCCAGTCAGCCAGCCAGCCAGTCAGTCAGCCAGTCAGTCAACCTGCCAGCCAGCCATCAAGCCATCCAGCCATCCAGCATGGGCCTCCTTTCTCCACTTCCCAATCCACACAGCCCTGCATGTCAATCTCTTCTCCTGCTGGCATGTCCTGCCACCGCCGACCCCCCTGACCCCCCTGACCCGCCCCTGGGAGCAGACACCCCCCCCACCCACCCGACATCCGATCACACTGTAACACTACACCCCCCCACCTCCGGTGTATGATTTCGAAAAACAAATATGTTTTTGCCGGCACCAGTCCACCGTCCATCTGTAACAGAGGCTGAGGTGAAGGGGGCCTGTTTCTGCCTGAGACCTGCCTGTACTGAGACCTGCCTGCACTGAGACCTGCCTGTACTGAGACCTGCCTGCACTGAGACCTGCCTGTACTGAGACCTGCCTGCACTGAGACCTGAGACCTGCCTGCACTGAGACCTGCCTGTACTGAGACCTGAGACCTGCCTGCACTGAGACCTGCCTGTACTGAGACCTGAGACCTGCCTGCACTGAGACCTGCCTGTACTGAGACCTGCCTGTACTGAGACCTGCCTGCACTGAGACCTGCCTGTACTGAGACCTGCCTGTACTGAGACCTGCCTGCACTGAGACCTGCCTGTATGAGACCTGCCTGCACTGAGACCTGCCTGCACTGAGACCTGCCTGCACTGAGACCTGCCTGTACTGAGACCTGCCTGCACTGAGACCTGAGACCTGCCTGTACTGAGACCTGCCTGCTACTGAGACCTGCCTGCACTGAGACCTGCCTGTACTGAGACCTGCCTGTACTGAGACCTGCCTGTACTGAGACCTGCCTGTACTGAGACCTGCCTGCCTGAGACCTGAGACCTGCCTGCACTGAGACCTGCCTGCACTGAGACCTGCCTGCACTGAGACCTGCCTGCACTGAGACCTGCCTGTACTGAGACCTGCCTGTACTGAGACCTGCCTGTACTGAGACCTGCCTGTACTGAGACCTGCCTGCACTGAGACCTGCCTGTACTGAGACCTGCCTGCACTGAGACCTGCCTGTTGCTCGGAATGAGGCCTGAATACAGCAGGGCAATGTGTGTGTGTGTGTTTGATGAGAGTGTTTGTGTGATTTGTATGGTGTGCGTGTTGTCTGTGGTGCGAGGCAAATAGAGAGGTCAGGGAAGGTGAGATAGGGGTTTGGAGGGAGAGAGACTGGGCAAGGGTGGGCTGTATTGAGATACACTGGAGGGGGGGTCACACCAAAAGAGCAGGCTGGAGGTGGGAGGGGAGTGAGGGGGTGGTATGGTGGGGGGGTGGGGGCAGGGGGCAGGGGGGCAGGGGGGTGAGAGTGGTATGGTGGGGGGGGTGGGGGTGGTGACTATGTGATGTCTCTATCCTCCACAGAGAATCTAGCAGCTCCATCAGCCAGCAGGAAGGAGGAACTGGACCTTTACCAGGCTGCACCCCTCACACACACACACACTCATACACACACGCACACACACACACACATACACATACATTTCCCTCTCATCCCCACTCTTCCTCCACGGGCTCCCCCTCTCATCCTCACTCTTCCTCTTCCTTGCCTTTTTTTTATAGTGCTTACACCTGATAGGTATGTTCACAATTAAGCACTTTAGTGCTTGTACACCTGACGCCCATGTTTGATCCATTCGTTCACGTGAGGCTTGTTACAAGGCAGTGTCTTGAAAAGGCAATCACTGTAAGTGACATAATCTTATATTTCTGTGTCTAATGTAGAAAAGTGTGTTTCGTGATTTGCAAAACACTGCATGTAGTATTTAGCAAATCATGTGAGGCTGAGAATGTGCTTATAGTTGTGCAGATCTGGGCTGCTGTTTGGCTCCTTGAGTGTCAGGTTTCACTAACTGTGTGTTGTTGGACATTTCTGTGTCTAAGCAATTGGAAAAAACTGTAAACTACTGATGTATATCAGGGGATGGAGAATTGAGGGGTGGAGGGATGGAGAGATGAGGGGTGGAGGGATGGAGAGATGAGGGGTGGAGGGATGGAGAGATGAGGGGTGGAGGGATGGAGAGATGAGGGGTGGAGGGATGGAGAGATGAGGGGTGGAGGGATGGAGATGAGAGTGAGTGGGGTGGAGGTGAGGATGGAGAGATGAGGGGGTGGACGGGTGGAGAGATGAGGGGTGGACGGGTGGAGCGATGCAGGGTGGAGGGATGGAGAGATTAGGGGTGGACGGGTGGAGAGATGAGGGGTGGAGGGATGGAGAGATGAGGGGTGGACGGGTGGAGAGATGAGGGGGTGGAGGGATGGAGAGATGAAGGGTGGAGGGATGGAGTGATGAGGGGTGGAGGGATGGAGAGCTGAGGGGTGGAGGGATGGAGAGATGAGGGGTGGACGGGTGGAGAGATGAGGGGTGGAGGGATGGAGAGATGAAGGGTGGAGGGATGGAGAGATGAGGGGTGGAGGGATGGAGAGATGAAGGGTGGAGGGATGGAGTGATGAGGGGTGGAGGGATTTGGCTGTGGGAGAGGTGGCTATTTATATGTATCTACTCCTGTTAATCACCGACAAACCATCTCAAATTGGTGTGTATGCTTTCCTGCATGGGTCATGCTTGCACCTGTGAGAACATGTGCATGCGTGTGTGTGTAGACCAGTGTGCACCACGGTATGGAATTGTGTTTTGAACAGGATGTGCTTGTGTGTGTGTAAGGATATGTGTGGGTGTCAGAATGTGTCAGAATGTGTCAGAATGTGCATGTGGGGCTTATATGTTTGCATGGGGTATGGAGTGACAAGGGGTGCATGTGAGTATGAACTATATGTATGTGCATCCACTATGTGTGTGTGTGTGTCCAGTGTGTGT
This sequence comes from Mallotus villosus, assembly GCA_903064625.1. Lineage (NCBI taxonomy): Eukaryota > Metazoa > Chordata > Actinopteri > Osmeriformes > Salangidae > Mallotus > Mallotus villosus. Next base: position 128,390 of record CAEFZP010002731.1, on the reverse strand, counting down.
GTGTGTGTCAGGGTGTGTGTGTGTCAGTGTGTGTGTGTGTGTGTCAGGATGTGTGTGTGTCCAGTGTGTGTGTGTGTCAGGGTGTGTGAGTGTCCAGTGTGTGTGTGTGTGTCAGTGTTTGTGTGTCAGTGTGTGTGTGTGTGTCAGTGTGTGTGTGTCAGGGTATGTGAGTGTCCAGTGTGTGTGGGTGTGTGTGTGGTGTGTGTGTGTGTGTGTGTGTGTGTGTGTGTGTGTGTGTGTGTGTGTGTGTGTGTTGTGTGTGTGTGTCAGTGTGTGTGTGTCAGTGTGTGTGTGTGTCAGTGTGTGTGTGTGTCAGTGTGTGTGTGTCAGTGTGTGTGTGTGTGTCAGGGTGTGTGCAGGGTGTGTGTGTGTCAGTGTGTGTGTGTCAGTGTGTGTCAGGGTGTGTGTGTGTCCAGTGTGTGTGTGTCAGTGTGTGTGTGTCAGTGTGTGTGTGTGTGTGTCAGGGTGTGTGTGTGTCAGTGTGTGTGTGTCCAGTGTGTGTGTGTGTCCAGTGTGTGTGTCTGTCAGGGTGTGTGTGTGTCCAGTGTGTGTGTGTGTCAGGGTGTGTGAGTGTCCAGTGTGTGTGTGTGTCAGTGTGTGTGTGTCAGGGTGTGTGTGTGTCAGTGTGTGTGTGTCCAGTGTGTGTGTGTGTCCAGTGTGTGTGTCTGTCAGGGTGTGTGTGTCCAGTGTGTATGTGTGTCAGGGTGTGTGAGTGTCCAGTGTGTGTGTGTGTGTCAGTGTGTGTGTGTGTGTGTGTCAGTGTGTGTGTGTCAGTGTGTGTGTGTGTCAGGGTGTGTGTGTGTCAGTGTGTGTGTGTCAGTGTGTGTGAGTGTGTGTCAAGGTGTGTGTGTGTCAGTGTGTGTGTGTCAGGGTGTGTCCTGCCCTCTCCG
>CAEFZP010002731.1:92500-122500 GCA_903064625.1 Mallotus villosus | reverse complement strand
GTGTTCGTGTGTGTGTGGATGTGTGTGTGGATGTGTGTGTGAAGTGTGTGTGTGTACGTGTGTGTGTGGATGTGTGTGTGTGTGTGTGTGTACGTGTGTGTGTGTGTGTGGGGTACCTTGTTTGAATCCCCCCCTCCCTCAGGGTGTAGGGTAGTGTGCTTCTGGTGAGGCAGCAGTAGAGGTGGGGAGGCAGCAGTAGGGGTGGTGAGGCAGCAGTAGAGGTGGTGAGGCAGCAGTAGAGGTGGTGAGGCAGCAGTAGAGGTGGGGAGGCAGCAGTAGAGGTGGTGAGGCAGCAGTAGAGGTGGGGAGGCAGCAGTAGAGGTGGTGAGGCAGCAGTAGAGGTGGGGAGGCAGCAGTAGAGGTGGGGAGGCAGCAGTAGAGGTGGGGAGGAAGAGGAAACAGTTTGGGAGTCTAAGAAGACTTTGTCAAGTGGGATTGGTTTTTAGTCTGCGTAACCTTTCTCTCTGCAGAGGCATCGAACTGCTCTGTGTTGTTTATCTGTGACATTTCCTGACATTTGAGCATATGGACAAACACATCAAATGAGACTGGAATATCTAATCTGGACTAGACGCAGGATAAGCCCAAAACGGAACAGTGAAATCTCTGGTGGGATCAATATCATTGACAAGGCGATCTTTTCAAAGCTCAATGGAAATGTTAGTGGGGTCGACAGCTCTGCACTTCTGGGCTTGTGTGTGTGTGCTCACCAGAGAATGAGTGTGTGTGTGTGTTCACCAGAGAGTGAGTGTGTTTATGTGTGTGTACAAATGGGTGCATGTGTGTGTGTGTGTGTGAGTACAAATACATGTGTGTGATGTGTGTAGGCAAGTACAAATCTATGTGTGCGTGCATGCATGTGGACAAACATATTTGTGTGTGTGTGTGTTGACCCCCTTCCGGCCACATGCTCAGAAGGAGTCGGCGAGGCCCTCACCTGTCTGTGCGGAGCCACAACGAGGGTCTTGGGTTTCAGCACTGGGCATGCTCCCATGCCAGCCCGTTAACAGCGCAGGATTAGCCAATCAGCATTCACGCCTTCTTGTCTGTCTTTAGGGACAACGCCACCAAAACGGACACCTCCTGTTCCAACGTTATTTGGCAGTTGGCGAAGGTGGCGCCCGATTCTGCGCCGGGTGGGGGCCGTCTGCGGTCGGGGCGGTTGGGGGCGGGGTCACGTGTTATTCCGGGAAGGGACTGTGACCAGTAGAAGACGAGCCTGTTAATGATTGGTCGGTCGGTCGGTGGAGTGTCGGACCTGGAATAAACCAGCGCAGTGATGAAGCTCATGGAGACCCCATTAGGCACGGCCCGTTACTTCCTGGAGGGGGGGGGAGTGAGGGGATGTGAGTGGGTTGTGTTGAAGGGGAGTTTGTATGTGTGTGTATGTGTGTGTGTGCATCGGGGGGAGATGTGCATGTGGGTGGAGGGGGGGCTGAGGGGGGGGCTGCCGTGAGTCTGAGTTAGAACAAAAGAGAAAGATAACTTCAGTGAGCCCTCTGGGAACCGGAAATCCAAACGTCTTCTTTAACATATTAAACTAAACTAAACTAAAATGTCCTTTCTGTAAAAGAAATCCGGGGTATTGCAGTAACAGCGTGTTGTACAGTAATTTGGTTTTATTTTTATATTTGGTATATTTATGATATGGTAGTATAATGTGTAGGTGTTACCTCAAAAGGTTCAGGGTAACGTCAGGTTTGGTGCGTGGTGAATGTCAAATCTTTCTCCCCAAAAAACACTTTTAATTTGTGAACTGTGGAGCTGTACAAACAGAAATAACTTCCTCTTACTTTAGTTCTTCCTGTCTGCTACTTTATTGACTGTAGTTTATAACTATGGAAGTTGTTAACAGCAGTTTAACCTCTCTCTCTCTCTCTCTCGCTCATCTCTCTCTCTCTCTCTCTCTCTCTCTCTCTCGCTCTCTTCTCCGTCTACGTTTGTTTTCTTTTGTTGTTTCTTTTCTTTTTTCTCTGTTCATCTTCATTCTGTTCAAATTATGTTTTTCTGACACGAGGACGAGTCAGACTCACTTTCACTTGATCCCCCCCCTCTCTTTCTCTCTAGCTGGTTGCCTGGCAACACATTTAGCAATGAGTTACCTTGGAGTTCTTGATGAGGCAGGGAGGCAGCTAAAGAGAGGCAGCAGGAGAGAGACAGACAGACAAACAGACAGACAGGCTGAAGGGGTGGACAGACAGGCAGACAGACTGCAGGGGTAGACAGACAGACAGACAGGCTGCAGGGGGTACACAGACAAACAGACAGACAGGCTGCAGGGGTGGACAGACAGACAGACTTCAGGGGTAGACAGACAGGCAGACAGACAGACTGCAGGGGTAGACAGACAGACAGGCTGCAGGGGTAGACAGACAGACAGACTGCAGGGGTAGACAGACAGACAGACTGCAGGGGTAGACAGACAGACAGACAGACAGACAGACAGACTGCAGGGGTAGACAGACAGGCTGTAGGGGTAGACAGACAGACAGACTGCAGGGGTACACAGACAAACAGACAGACAGGCTGCAGGGGTACACAGACAAACAGACAGACAGGCTGCAGGGGTAGATAGACAGACAGACAGACAGGCTGCAGGGGTAGACAGACAGTCAGGCTACAGGGGTAGACAGACAGACAGACTTCAGGGGTAGACAGACAGACAGACAGACAGACTTCAGGGGTAGACAGACAGACAGACTGCAGGGGTAGACAGACAGACAGGCTGCAGGGGTAGACAGACAGACAGGCTGCAGGGGTAGACAGACAGACAGGCTGCAGGGGTAGACAGACAGACAGACAGACAGACAGACAGACAGACAGACAGACAGACAGACAGACAGACAGACAGACAGGCTGCAGGGGTAGACAGACAGACTGGCTGCAGAGATGGACAGAAAAACAGACAGACAGACAGACAGATTCTGTCTCTGAGAGAATGAGTGAAGAGGAAATTAAGGCTTTTAAGTGTTTGTAGCAGCAGAGGTGGAGCATGTCCTGAGGAGCATGTCCTGGAGCATGTCCTGAATGCAGCATCAGCCCCCAAACTTCCTCTCTCCACTAAACAGTAAACATCCATCACACCCTGGGTGACGGAGCTGTCGCCCCGGCAACTGACCTCTCCTCGCCCAGAGATGCGCCGCCGTGATTGGACAGCCAACCATGTCGATTCCCATCAGCCACCTTGTTTGCCACGTTACCATAGGGACGACCAAGACATCAGGAAAAAGGTCTGATTCTTTCCTCTCTGATTGAATTAGAGCTACGTTCAAAAAGTGGTTGAAGCAAACGGTATGAAATGACATGTTTTTCAAGGTGTGAATTGTGTGAATCTGTCGCTGTCGTTGTTGAACTCACCTTGAAATCGCTGTAAAAACTGTCTAATCCCATCATGGTTCACTTTATGTTCACACGTTCTAAAACATGTGAAATGTGTGGATTGTAAAATGTGCACTCCTCAAAAATGTCAGTTTGAAAAAAGAGTTCAAGCAAACCAATTAGAACCAAGTACTCATTTGAAAAATTGTTTATTTCATTTTCTTATAGAATTTAATTTTAAATCAAAAACACCCATATGCAAGCAGATAGTTTTCAGTTCAACCATATATTTAATTTCCCCTCAAAAACATTGATTTAATAAATACATTTGTTTGCCCTTTGTGCTTCAGAGTGGATGTTTTTCTGTCACATATTTACAGAACATCATAAATACATTTGGAGGGAAAAAAAATCTAATTTCAAGCTCCGACAAAACAAGAAAATCCAAACGTCTGAATATAGAATGATCTAGATCGAGAAGAAATATCTGCGAACGGAAACAGACGGAGATTTGAAACATGTCTGACACGCATCAGAACCATACTCCCATGGAGCCTGGCTCCTGCCTTCAACATGTGTCACCTGACATAACAAATCAGGGCCGTTGTGATTCATTCAATTACGCCTCCCCGCTCACCAGCAGACATGATTGCATATTGCTAAATGTGTCGTTTCAAGTGAAATGTTGTACACTTCCACAGATGGTGGTAAAGAAACTCACAAGGGGAAAAGCAAAGTTCTCTGAAGTCCTTCACCACCAGCCTGAAGAAAGTGTGAACATGATCTCTCTTTAGTATTGGTGTTTACATGAAAAACAACATGAAGGTTCCACGGCATGTTAGTGAGCTTCACTACTGAGATCCGTCAGGTAGATACACACAATCATCATCAACTGTCACAAATCTGTGAAGTAAAACGAACATTTCTCAAACTGAAATATGAATTCATGCTTCCTTCTCAAACTGAAATACGAAGTCCGGTCTTCCATTTCAAACTGAAATATAAAGCTGGCCTCCATCTCATGCTGTGTTCACCATGCCTAGCCCAGAGAGATGTGCTGTGCACGTGTGTTGCCGTGCACGTGAAACCAAACCCCACGACCTCTAGAAGGGGGCGGAGCCACCAGAACCTCAGTTCTATCTTCTGGTTTGGTCTGCAGGGTCGTAGGCAAGCTGCCCTGGTCAGCTAGCACAAATAAAGACAAGAAAACACCACAAGGATGAATTTGCATATTTGATGGCGTCTCTTTGATGTGGGCATGATCTGGAGGTGTTGTCATGGTGATGTGGGCATGATGTGGAGGTGTTGTCATGGTGAAGCTGGGGTTCCTCCACCCTGTGGTTCTATCAGATCGTTCTAACAGTGGATGCATTACCTGGAGCTTCTAGCCAAAGTGACGTTCGGGGGCGGGATTTGAACCTGCTGCCTCTTGATCTGCTGTCAGATACTCTAACCACCAAGCGACACCCATCCCCTCACCTGTTTCTGCAACGGATGATCTATCACCTCACTGAAAAGTACTGCACTGCCTGACCAGCAGAGACCCACCACACCTGGGTCAAGGCCTGTTTGAAAATGCTGACACATGCTTGGGTCAGCTTGTTTTGGCTCACCAGCGGCAATGAAACTTGACAGATCGGTCTAACAGTTCTGTGACCCTAATCAAACGGCCGCTTTCAAACAGTTGTAATCGATGCCAGTGAATGACCTAGGTCGGTGTACCACGAGGATGAGTGTCACTGACTCTCTGTTTCTCTGACAACCAATCAAGGTCCAGCTTCGTCGAGGGAGGCGGGATGAGGGCGGGGACAGGGGAGAAGGCGGGGCCAGCAACGAAATGCCACACCCCGCTCCCCCTACCCCCTCCTCCCTCCCCCCCTCCACCTTCCCCCCCTCCGTCAGGGAAGGCGTGCGAGTGCTAGCTGCCGTTGGTGATGATGACGGAGGTGGCCTTGTGTCCGGGCGCCTGCTCCGCCTGCAGGCGCAGGTGTGACGTCACGTCGTAGTGGGCGGAGCCGGGGGTGGCGCAGTAACCGCGGAGACTCTCGGTGTCGTACAGGTGCTCCAGTGTGTAACCGCTCAGGGAGTAGGTGTGCTTGTCCAGGTAGGGCCGCGGGTGGGAGGAGTAGAGGGCCGGGGCGGGGGTGGGGGAGGCCGAGCAGGGCGCGGGGCGGTGGTGCAGGGGCAGGGGGGGCAGGTCCGTCTGGAGGGGGGGCTGGGGGAGGCGGTCTGCCCCGGGGCTGCTCAGCCTGGACAGAGGGGCGGGGCTGGGGGCGGGGCTGACCGCCTGGCCCGGCCCCCTGCACGCGCCTCCCTGCAGCGCCCCCTGGGGGTAGTCGGAGGCGAAGCAGGAACTGGGTCGCTTGGGGAGGCCGTTGGCGGGGCCCAGGGGGGCGGGGGGGACCCGGGGGGGGCTTGCGGAGCAGCGAGCGCTCCTCCTCGTCCTTGATCATGCGCTGGGTGGCCTGGATCAGCGACTCCATCCTGCTCGTCTGCGGGGGGCTCGGGCGGAAGGGGTCGCCGCGGGTAACGGTCGCCGGAGTCGCTGGCGGAGCCGCCGTCCGGTGAGCTGATGGCCCCGTCCTCGTCCCAGTGGCCCCGGCCTGCAGACCCACACGGGACCCCGTCAGAACAACACGCCCTCCCTCTCCACGCGCCGCACACAGCACGGACTACATGCCTCCTAATCATGGCAATACAGTTATGGAACCATTGATTTGTGAGTGTTTGGAGAGTGCCGGAGACTCACCAAGCAGGCTGTCGGCGGCGGCGACGCTCGTCGGCATGGCGCCCTCGTACCCTTCTCCAGTCTCCCCGGACGAGCGCCCCGGCTGCAGGACGGAGCGGGCCGCGCCCCACCACGCCTCGCGGCCCGACTGCGGCGCCCCCAGGAAGTATCGCCCCGCCTCGCAGCGCCCGTGCTCGCACGTCTGCGTGTGGGCGTGCACGTGCGTGTGCGGCCGGCCGTCGCCGTGGTGATCCTCCGACAGAGGCAGGCTGTGGCAGAGGGGGTGCGGCTCGCAGAACTGTCGGTAGGCACAGGAGGCCTCGAGCCCCTCCCCCTGCTCCTGCAGCTGAGGGGAGGCGGAGTCTGTGAGGGGGCTCCCCCCCCACGGGCTGCCCTGGTCGGACTCCGAACGCTCCCCCTGGAAGCTGACGTACTGGGGAGGGAGGGGGGCGGGGCCAGATGGAGGGTGGGAGGGAAAAGAGAGAGGGTGATATAAAGAGGGAGACAGAGAGGGAAAGACAAAGTCAACAGGAGTGAGATGGTGAAAGAGCAACAGAGAGATCGAAACATAAGAGTTAGGGTAGCGGGTAGGGGGAGAGGCTGGGAGGTGTGAGGGGCTCCGGGGCCTCACCTGTGGGTAGGGGGAGAGCCTGGCCTTGGTCTTGGCCCGGGGGCCGCGGGGCTTGGGGGGCTTGCGGCTCTCTGCCAGTCCGCAGGGCAGGCTGCTGCTGCTGTAGGGGAAGGGAGGCTTGCTGGGGGTCACCTGGTCCAGGGACAGCTGCAGGCCCTTGTACTCTGTCTCCCTGCACACACACACATGCACACATATACACACATATACACACACACACATATACACACATGCATGCACACATATACACACACACATATATACACACACACATGCACACAGACACACATATACACACACACATGCAAACATATACACACATATACACACACACACACACACAAACACACAGGGAGGTGCACACATACACACACACACAGGAAAATGCACACACACACAGGGACATGCACACGCACACAAACACACACAAACACACACAAGCACACAGGGACATTCACCCCCACACACACAAGCACACACACACAGGTTTCCATGGTGAACCCAAAGGTAGAAGATCAACTCATGTATTAAAGATGAAACCACCTGAGTACACTAAGACCTGACTACGGTCTGGCTCAACACAACGTCTACTGGGCTGTTAGAACAGGAGGAGAGGGGGGAGAAGGAGGGGGAGAGAGAGGAGGGGGAGAGGGGGGAGAGGAGGGAGAGGGAGGGGGGAGAGGAGGGAGAGGGGAGAGGAGGGAGAGGGAGGAGGAGTGAGTGGGGGGGGCTAGAAAAGAAGGAGGGTAGGAGGGGGGAGGGAGATGCTATTGGTAAGTCTTGTTTCTCCCGCAGGATCGTAGCAAGGCCTTCAACAAACACAGTACCAAAGGGAGGCTGTCCGTTCAAATACACAGACAGATTAAAGGCTGTGTCTCTCTAAACCTGGCCAGCAGGCAAGCCCCTGTCTCACAGGCCTGGGAAATGGGAATTGATTTCTCTGGAAAGTGCCGTATGGATTGTGTCAACCATGATGAATCCAGACAACAGAAAACTTGGACAGGTTTACTCTAGCCAAATACTAATCCGTCCTCCACACACAGGCATTCACGCACACACACACGCACACACACGCACGCACACACACGCACGCACACACACGCACGCACGCACACAGACACACAGACAGAATTGCCTAAGAGAAGTCAAAGGTCACAGCAACAGCCACAGATCACCAGACCGGACAGCCGAGGGGTTATCAGTTCTGGCAAACACACACACACACTCACATACGTACACAAACACACACAACCCCCCTACCCCCACTCACCCCTGTCTCCACAGGCAGTTCACACAGAGATTGGGGGCACACCTGTGTTTATCAGCATGGCCTTAATCTCAGCTACTGTGTGAGAAACAACTAGCTATCTGATAACAGCAGATACCCACTGGAGAGACCCTCCAGAAAGACTCACTAGAGAGACCCACCAGAGAGACTCACTACTAGAGAGACTCACTAGAGAGACCCATCAGAGAGACTCACTAGAGAGATCCATCAGAGAGACCCTCCAGAGAGACCCACCAGAGAGACCCACCAGAGACACCCACTAGAGAGACCCACTAGAGAGACCAACTAGAGAGACCCACCAGAGACACCCACTACAGAGACCCTCCAGAGAGACCCACCAGAGAGACCCACTAGAGAGAACCACCATCAGAGAGACCCACCAGAGAGACTCATTAGAGAGACTCACTAGAGAGACTCACTAGAGAGACTCACCAGAAAGACTCACTAGAGAGACCCACTAGAGAGACTCATTAGAGAGACTCACTAGAGAGACCCTTCAGAGAGACTCACTAGAGAGACTCATTAGAGAGACTCACCAGAGACACCCACTAGAGAGACCTACCAGAGAGAATGACCAGAGACCCACCAGAGAGGAGAGAGACCCCAAAATCTCCTCAGCCTACAAGCTCAGCGTCAGCCACTTCCTCAAGGCTGTGGGACGCCACGGCAACCCTCAGACAGTCCTCAGTACCAGCCACTTCTTCAAGGCTTTGGGACGCCACGGCAACCCTCAGACAGTCCTCAGTACCAGCCACTTCTTCAAGGCTTTGGGACGCCACGGCAACCCTCAGACAGTCCTCAGTACCAGCCACTTCCACGCACGCTCACACAATAAAACATGGCAGAGCCGCTTTAACAGTGGAAACAGACATAATCTCCATTCACACGCTCTCCAAGCTGCCAACTATAAACACTCATCATCTTTACGGCCTATCAATTAAAAGGCCATAAACACGGAGCTGCAGTGGATCAGGGGAGGGAGCTGGTGAGAGGATGTGTGGAGACACAGCCTGCTCTGAGCTCTGAGCACACTGCCTCTTCTGCTTCATGGACGCTTTTATGGGCTGCATCGGACTGCACTACTTACACTTTCAGACACGCAGAGAAACACAACATAACTGGAACAAGGCTTCAAAAGAGCTATATAACTCTAACCCATTGGACACTGGGAACATAGGGATGCCTGGCTGGTATACAGGAGTCAGAGATGCAGGCAGAGGGCGGAGCTAGCAGGCGGAGGGGGAGGAGCTAGCAGGCAGAGGGCAGAGCGAGAAGGCTTCAGACGTGATTACAGGTCGCCCTCACATCTGTGTCTTTGCACACGCTGATGAGGCGCAGAGAGAGTTGTCAGGAAGGTTCTAGAATGAGCTATGTCAGGGTTCTAGAAGAAACTCAATCATGAAGGTTCTAGAATGAGCTCTGTCAGGGTCCCAGAAGAACCCATGTCAGGGAGGTTCTAGAATGAGCTCTATCAGGGTTCTAGAATGAGCTATGTCAGGGTTCTAGAAGAAACTCAATCATGAAGGTTCTAGAATGAGCTCTGTCAGGGTCCCAGAAGAACCCATGTCAGGGAGGTTCTAGAATGAGCTCTGTCAGGGTTCTAGAATGAGCTCTGTCCGGGTTCTAGAATGAGCTCTGTCAGGGTTCTACAAGATATGCCAGGGTTCTAGAATGAGCTCTGTTATGAAGGTTCTAGAAGGACGTCAGCAGAGTTGCATCCCAGATGGTGACTGCTCCTCTGAGGACTGGAGCCTTAAGGTAATCTGCAGACAGACAGATGGAGAACCGGCTGACGTTTCTACACACACTCACATGCACACACACACACTGCCAGGATATCCTAGCCTCATTGTGGGTTAACAGACAAGTCCCACACGGGAATAAAGTGTGCCAAACCGACAGCAAGAACCTCAACACTCTGACTCACACTCATCACAACATTGGAGGCACATTCTCACACACACACACACACACCCTGGGTGAACTGACTCAGTATTAAAACAGAGCTCAGAAAGAGATGGTAAAGCATTTGGTAAAAACTGTTAGAGCCGAACTAACAAGCTTAAAACTGTTACTATAAAAATACAAATACAATAGCATGTTCCTCAATCACTCATATTCATCGTGTCCCTCCACAAAACCTGTCAAAAAGCTGCTTCAACAACCCTGTCTCAGGCCTATCCTTCATTAAGCTCCAGGTAATTGCTTCCACGGCGATGGTTTGCATACTGCTAATCCGTGATGACAGATCCCCCAGGTGGATGACAGGCCATCTGATCTGAGAGCTGCCTTTTCCTGCCCCTCTGATCTGCCAACGCTGACTCAGCCAGACCAAACCAATTAACCCAGAAACATTGATCAGCCCCTTAGTACAGAAACACCATCAAACACCAGACGTACAGAACTGTGCATATTTCTTTTCATTATAGAATAAGTGGAGATGATTAACTGCAAAGGTTCTCCGTGGACACGGCCTCCCTGACAGACTAGAGCCACAGTACGGGGTTCTGTCACCACACCACGGAGCATACCTTCACAGGGCGGAGGAAGAGGAGAGGGGGATGACAGAGAGGAGGGGGATGGAGAGAGGGATGACAGAGAGAGGGATGACAGAGAGGAGGGGGATGGAGAGAGGGATGACAGAGAGAGGGATGAGAGCGGGGCCTGTCACTCACGTCAGGACGTAGTTGACGCTGACTATGCAGTGCGGTCTGGATGAGCGGCTGTTGTGGACGATGGTGGCATAGCTCTGCACCCACACCCACCCTCCATGCTTAGCCAGGAACCGGTAGTACTTAGTGGTCACCTGACCCTTCACCAGCACTGCAGGGAGAGAGGGGGGTGAGAGAGGACGAGTGGGGGAGGGAGGGACACGGGGCATGAGAGAAAGAGGGAGAGAGAGGGGGATGGGGAAGAGAAGGAGGAGGGGGGAAAGAGGGAGGGAAAACGTAGAGAGAGAGAGAGGGAGGGAGAGAAGAGAGAGGGACGGGGAGAAAGGAGGAGGAGGAAGAGATGGAGGGAGAGACATGGGAGAGATGAAGGAAGAGAGAAAAAGAGAGGGAGAGAGGGAGAGAAAGTAAGACTATTAATGTGCTTAATTATATCACTTTGCTCTTCACTCTAAACTTCATAATTGATTAATTAATTTGTTTTATTTCAGTCACATGGGAATGTAATCTAAACAACATGCTTTTCTGATTACAATAACATCAATTTAATATGACCAAAGACTTCAATCAATCTTTAAATTACCACTAAATCATTGCTTGCAAAACAGATAACTTATTTATTAAATATAAAAGAAGACAACATGGTTCATGTCAGTGACAAATTAAATCTGATCTTGCTGGCAAACATGTAGACAGGTAAGAAGGAGGGTTGAGAAATGGATGGATGGGGGATGGATGGGTGGATGGGTGGAGGAGAGTTAGAACTACTCACACAGGTGTTGTGCAGGATGGAGGGTGTCAGAGAGTTAGAACTACTCACACAGGTGGTGTGCAGGATGGAGGGTGTCAGAGAGTTAGAACTACTCACACAGGTGGTGTGTAGGATGGAGGGTGTCAGAGAGTTAGAACTACTCACACAGGTGGTGTGTAGGATGGAGGGTGTCAGAGAGTTAGAACTACTCACACAGGTGGTGTGCATATCGGAGCTGGAAGGAGTCACAGCTGTGGACGTGGTGATAGAGGGTCTTCTCAATCAGGTCCTGGGGCTCATAGCCTGTCAGTTCTGATACCCTGAGACACACACACATACACGTTACAAACACACACACATGATCAACACACATACATCAGTAGTCATGAATCATTCATGAATGCACATAAGCAAACACACATACAACACATGTACAACACACATACAACACACTCGCATGAGTATCAAATGACAGGCTTTTCCATTCCCATGTTACTGTTCCTGTGTTCCCATGTTCCCGTGTTCCCGTGTTCCCATGTTCCCAGTGTTCCCGTGTTCCCATGTTCCCATGTTCCCGTGTTCCCGTGTTCCCATGTTCCCGTGTTCCCGTGTTCCCGTGTTCCCGTGTTCCCGTGTTCCCGTGTTCCCGTGTTCCCGTGTTCCCGTGTTCCCATGTTCCCATGTTCCTGTGTTCCCATGTTCCCATGTTCCCATGTTCCCATGTTCCCGTGTTCCCATGTTCCCATGTTCCTGTGTTCCCATGTTCCCATGTTCCTGTGTGTACCTGGAGTCCAGGAAGATGAGCTTCATGTCCAGGCTGGCTCTGAACATGAACATGTTGCTGTGCAGTTTGATCTCGGTGACGGCGCTGGGTGGGAGGGAGTGTCCCACGGCCACCAGCCCCACGTTCTGGTAGCAGCCGTCGAACAGAGACATGTCCAGGCTGTACTGCCGGATCTTCAGGTAGCCGCTGCAGTGAATCACCTGGAGCAGGAACGAGCACAACGTCCTCACAATCACACCGGGCGGCTTTACAAATTATTAATTGTGTGCGGGATTGAATTTAAAACGGTTCTTGAAGTTCAATAAAAAATGTGCTGTAATGTTTTAGTGTTTGATTGATGATTAATTAGCCTTTAACTTTCATAATTATTCTCATCATTAATTGGTGTTATTAGTGTCAAAACAATAGCAAGTGAGTCTAAATAAACACCTGTTCGTGTAACGCCATGGCAAATTATTCGTTTTGAATTCATGAATTTTTCTTTAAAAACACGGTCAGTCCCACGTGCCTGTGGCACAACGAGGGCCTACCTTGTATCCTCCACAGGTAAGCCCCGCGTTCCTCTTCGCGAGGACGCATTTCATGCGCAAGAAAAACGAGCGTTCCATTTCGTATTCTGCAACGGGAAAGAGAAAAAGCAATTAACCACGTTTTTCGTCAAAGACCCCTAACTCGATGGGTATGAGAGATTACCTTGAACACAGTGCGAATGGTAGGGCTGGTGAGCCGTGAGAACGGCCGTCATTTCGTCATGGTCGGCTGGGTGTATGTATTCAAATATGCTGTTTCCCGTCAACTCTACCTGTTAAAAACGATGTTCTTTTAAAATTCAGAATACACTTCACATTGGGGACTATACACTTTGGAAATATAAAGCGATAATTCGAAGGTAATTTAAAAAAAAATGTAAATACATATTCCTACCTGTGACAAGCCTAAATGGACTGATGCAGTTTCAGATATGTACATTATTTTGCCATCAGGAGCGACGACAAAGATGAAACCGTCCAGCGTCTAAAAACACAAACAATTAAATCACACGAGAGAATAGATAAATGCATAATACAGAAGAAGAATTTAGCCAAATTATATAATAAACATCTGAAGACAGCATACATCTCTCAAACAGCCACAACAAAGAAGACAAAACGAATTAATTCCTGAAAAACTCCTGCCTGGTACCCACAGCCCACACATCCTATCAAAATGCGTGTCACAAGTAATGTCGTCCACTCTGCAACAGTTGAAATTATGTGCTGAAAATAACCCAATAGGCTACTTGTAGACTCCACAACAACACGGCAATCGCGTTGGCTCAGCTAGAGAACAGGCTTTCAGTCAAATATAGGCCTATGGATAGATAACCAAAGCGATGAATAATATCGATTCATTTGTAAGCGAATATCACTTTGGCTATAATAGTGGACGCGTACTAAATGAACTAAACGATTATAATACACCTAATAATAATAACAACAGTGTCGATAATAATTAGCCTATATGATAATATTTCCTGCCTCATGAGACAATAATGAAAAGGCATTTTCTCAAACGCCTGAAATACAGAATCCTGTCTTGACCTATGTGTGCCATTAAAGTCTCATAATTCGTTACTTCACGATGCCTCGGGGCCTTCCCCCACTGGCAGGGCTGCTTTTACTGTTGTTACAACAGTGTTGGTGCCCTCGTATAAGAGGAGCATCGTGGAGGAGGAGAGAGAGGCGCTGCGCGTGACTATGAATGCGTTGAACTTATTTCCAGACTAAACCCACAAGAATGAGAGCAGCGCGTGGGGAGACAGCAGCGGAGAGAAAACCAACCTTCCGTTAACATATGCAGAGCGGAACGACTGGGCGACGGTGGTTTTAATAAAAACATCAATAAACAACAACAAATAATAGCGCTACAACCATCATAACAAATATGCTTAATAGTAATTTGGCTATCGTCGTTCTCGTTCATTAATAGGCTTTTGTCATAAAATAATTTGATTATCCTTGGCTATATTAATGCATTTTACGTCTTGATGTACGTACGAAATGTGTTTTGTAGGCCTATATATTTTAGTTTTTTTTATGTTGGTGTAATTTAAAATTATTTGAATTGCACCTGTAAAAGATGAGATCCCAGCTCGCGCCCCACGTTGCCCAGGGAGCTCCGGCTCACGTGACCCCAAGACTCTCCTAGACCTAGAAACAAATTCAAATACAACAATTAGTCTGTAAGATTATACACAGCGCTTTGAGGCTGATATGATCAAATATGAACGAAGGACAAATAACAAATGCAACAAAATCAACAAAAACACTGACACTAATTCAACGTAATATTGATAGTTCTACTCTTAATTGCAATAATGACAACTATAATATTATATTGTTAGATAAAACTACATAATTATAGAGTATAAAAATAATATTATAATAATATAGGCCATTTTGTTATAGATTGAGACTTTTGTTTAAATATGTAGGCCTACACATTCTTAAAGTCAAGTAAACTTAAAGTCTAACCGAAGCTTCAAAACAAAAATCTATTATGAAGTGGAATAAGTGTTTCAATTTGAAACGAAATACATTTTTGCAGGGAAGTGAGTAGACTAAATAGATTTTATAGACTGTTAAAATGTAAATCTTTACCGCACCCGAAGGAACCAACAAAACTCGATAAAGCAAACAGGAGTTGCTGTACCCGGTAAGCCCAATTGAAATGCAAATCGTACGGAAACAAACACGCCGCGTGCAAAGACCCCCCCCCACCCCACCCCCACCTACCCCTCCACACACCGATTTCATTCATATCAACCAATGCACTTCACGTTTACACCATAGACACAAACAAATTACTCCAGAACATCACTTGAGTATACGGCTACAGACGAGCGCGCGGGAGTATCTGATTTTCTAATCAGAAAATATAATAAATAAATAAAAACATATATTATTCACTATCTTGGTTATTAGCCGCAATAAATGTACCCGGTATTCAAACATTTATTATATGTCATCCGGCGTCCTGATTATGGATATCATTGATGTAATTTTGTTTTGAGCTCATCTTTCGTGGAATTTTAGTCGGCCAGTCAGGACTACAGGCTATCAGAAGCCACGTGCCATGCACCGTATACGAATCATTTAAGGTTGTGTCCTAAGGTGATGCCAGTAAGAATTATAATTAGCCCGAGGACCCAGCGGCTGTTTCTAGAACCTCATCTGGGCTGTGAGAGTTCGGACCCTCGAGCGGGTCGGTAATCTGTGTGGGAGCTCAAACTAAAGGCCTTTAGGTGTTCGCTCTTGACCTACCGCACGGAATTAATCTATTCTACATCAATAACACGCTTAATATAATCACAAAATTGAGGCATAGTGTAGAAGAGGTATTATTCCACAATGGGATCAGACACTTCCCACGACTTGAAGTGTTCTAAAATGAACAAAGTAGGGCCTCATGAACAAAAGAGCGAGGTGTTGGCTAGGATTCGAGATTGAACTGTCGAGTAGTGCTTTTAAGGACCTTTCGATTGTTAACCATGAAAGCTGCTTTAGAAATCGCTCCCCTGTTTTTTCAAGGTAATACGTTTGTTCATGTGAGCATTGCGCGCCTCGACATGTTTGGATACTGTGCACACATTCACCCGACATTCTGTGACTTGTCATATGACTAGCCTACTACAAAGGGGAGCTGGAGCCTATAAATAACGAATAATGGACTTCAAATTAAAACCAGTAGGCCTATATGGTTGATCCAAGACCACGTGTTTGTGATTAATGCAATGGATGGGGTATAGCCTGCCCTACATGCCCAGTTGTTTGGGCTCTTCGCAAACCAAACTGTTGTAAGGCGACCGGCAACATCTTTCTGATTTGTCCTGTAATTCAAGTCGGTTGAAAAGCACGTAGGGTGGCAAAGGTCAGCCCAGTGACCGCTCAGCCGTAAATAATATTGACCGTAAAGAACTCTCACCCTCCGCATGTGCATATAAACTTTTACTGTCGAATATTTGGAACATTTTCCTTGCTATAAACGCTGTCAATTTAAACGCGCGTGTTTGATATAGTGTTTCGAGGCGTTTGCATGAACATACCCGTGCTTCGCATGGACTGCAGCGGGTCTAAACTGCAGTGACGAGAATAACACATGTGGTTTAGAATATAGATAGCAAACTTCACCACTGACGGACTCTGCCTTCCTTAACCGCCATAAAAAACAACCGTGTTCTCCTTGGACATCCACACGCCTTTTGTTGCATATATAGGCCTGTATAATCTTCAACTGCCTATCCTGACTGGTCGCGGACGAATCAGAATGTGGCTTTTCTCACTTTAATTCACAGTTAAATTAACTGAGAGAGCAAATTGACCAGATTTATGGTGGATACACTTCTGGGTTGCGGGAGATTTCTTCCACCTGCTATAGATTCAGGTTGAAAGAAACAGGCCTAACTCGAAGTAGCCTATTACCTTGATAAAAACTGGCTAAACGTCCAGACTTGGGTCTCCCAGGAAGGAAGTTAATCAGATGCATATATAATTTTTTTTAAGTGATATTTGGTGAATTGAAAGTCAGTAATTGTTTTATCACACACACACACCGTCGTGTAGACTACTATCACGAATGCAGTAAAGACAAATAACATCAACTTCTCTATTCCAGTAGTGCTGTGCTTCCTAGCAAATCGATAAGAACAACAGTCGATAGCCTAAGTCTATATGTTATGCTTATCTCTGGAATCTCCAACACGCATGCTGCGAATTTCTGCATCGTCACCCGCCACCCAAGCCGACATGCAAGGCAGGATATAAACCAACCTACATCTCTTAAAATCCATATATTTTCTTCTAATTTTCTCGGCTGCTTTTTTTCCATAATTTCACGAAATTCTGTTATTTCCTCCTTCCAAGCCCGTTATCACTGGGACCCCATATGTTGATAGAGGATCAGACGGCTCGTGCGGGCAATGCTAATTGCCGCGGCTTTGTAGCAGTCACGCAGAAAAGAGGCCCGGGAGAAGGTGGTAAATGACAGCTAATCGTCTTTCAGGGGCATCATGGTTGCCTGCCTTTGAAAGGGGGACTACATGAATGAATGTAGAAAAACACACAGGGTGTATTTCAAGACAAAGGGGGGGTCGGCGCATCGGTCAGATATCCACTTATGCACGAGCACACACTCTTCTCCAGATCATTATGCGCGAAGGTAGCGTTTTGTCGGTCCACTTCCAGATGGTTTCGACGAAGATAATACTTTTTTTAAATCATTGCAGATATAAACATTGAGATCAGTTTTAGGCCATAAACTTCAACGTGAATATTGAGCAGGACAGCGCGTGTAAAACCATATTCGTATTGCGCCTGCATGTGTAGCCTAATGCGAACTGACAATGTTTCAAATGTTTTGCGCATAACCATGCGTAAAAACAACAGCTTTACAAATGATTACATCTGTTTTAAAAATACACGAAACAAATGAATTGATCAGCGTGTCAGGAACAGAGATGTCAATTTAGTCTAATTTATCCTATGCCTATAGGCTACCTATCTTACTGCTGCCACAAATACTGCTGTAGTTTTCCCGTTTTCCCCAGAGTAGCGTTAATGAGCGTACATGAGCAAATCACAGGTGTTTCTTGAGATGAGAGCAATTAAAAAACTATCAACACCCAACCATACCCATAATGCGACATGCGCAGTGATAGATGTAGAAAATAAACGAATTGACAATAACTGACCCCTAATAAACACTAGACGTATAGGCCTTGGAATCTCTACAAAAATAGTTAACAACTTAATGTTGAAGTTGTGCAACAATAATAACACGATAATAATATGAACATAAACACTGATAAATTAACAACTATAATACTTATTGAAAAACATAGGCTAGTCTATAGCCTATACAAAAAGTAAATATCATCAATAGGAATAATAGTAGAAATAGCCTATAGCCTACTAGGCTATCTGTAACAAAAATATATATATATTCGTAATTCCACTTAGGATATTAGTAATAGTATAGCCTAATAATAATATAATAATATAATAATAATGACGTAGATTAAATGTTGTCCTGGTTATTTGGAATCTTACCTTCAGGAAAAACAATTCTCATTTTCAAGTAGCTTGTTGTGAGTCTAATAATTGAAGCTTTATCTAGCTGAGAAGTGATAGCTGAGGGCAAAGGCAACAATTTAGCCAGCTCATAGAATTCACTATTTTCCTTTTCTCTTCGAGTCCGAGCGGCATTTTTCGATTTTTCTTTCATTGTGAAAGGTCTTCGTTTTCCGTGTTGGCCTTTCGAGTGAAATGTAGCCACCACCAAAAGTCTGGAGAAAGGTGTTTAATAGTCTATATCATTTCGTGCCCATTCTATCCAACGTGTTGAAAATGTAATATTCTCGAACGGCGTCTGGGTTGCGTCTGAAAAGGAGCGCGAGTGTCTGTAGGCCTTCCACACTATTTCCAGAAACCGCAAATCCACATGTTATTTCCAGGCAACGGGAAGGAGTCGAAAACGGCGAGACACAATATCCAGGATTATGGGGGGAGAGACAGTGAGTTCGGATCAGCCATTGTTCCAGTTCACTGTACATGTCATACAGCCAGGGCCATCATCTCAGCTCTTTTGGCGGAGGTTGTTATCCCTCACACCGCTGCAGACACCGCCATGGTAGCCTACCTGGAAGAAATCAGTCAACCCGCACATGGCAAATAAACATATTGATAAACTACATGCATTTCACGTAACGGCACACATTGCAATAACAATCTTCCATTTCAGATTTAAAATATAGGATGTTTTAGGCTTCTAAAAATATTCTAAAACGTGCCAAGCACAGGCCATGTTATGTTTTTTTGTAAATGTATTTATATAATGCAAAAACTATTGTTAGACGTATAGGCTATGTGCAAACACGTACGGTTGTTAATTTACCTCGATGTGCATACAGATACAAGCCCCTATAAGTTCAGTTTTTTTCCTCAGTCTGCAAAAACGATCGGCTCCCTTTCCAATAGTATGCCGGCCTACTTTCCACGATAATTCTTCTTTCTGGAAGTGTTTCTTTTTTACAAGACAGCTCGAAGCGCAACTTCCATCATATCAGTTTGCGAGTGCAACAAAATAGTTTCCAAAGACTCCTATTATCAACTCCGATCTCCGTCTTTCTCCGGTGGATAGAACAGCCCACCCCCGCGTTGTCCCTGCCATCATTCCTCTCATTGGGCAATAGTAGACCAGGCCCTCTCCCTATTGGGTTAGGGTTTGCGTGGCGGAACACGGAGGCTCACTCGTAGCCTACGATTTCTCACCTCTGACCAAGAACACAGAACGGTGAGAGTCAACGGCTTAATTAATGTCACACTGGTCACATTTAGCGGATTTTTACAAAGGTTACGCTTGCTATGTCATGGTTATGACACTGCCCCTGGAGAAAACGGTGAGCAAAATTCATGTTTTTGTCAATCCAGGATACAGTTTTAGTGTAGGCTAGAGGCCTCTAAAGAGAAGAATGATCTGACACTTCCATTAATTAAAACAACTGAACACGCTCTACACTGTCGAGGCCTACGTATGCCTGAATTTCCCTCACGGGATAAATACAAGTATTTATCTATCTATCTTTATCTATCTACGTAATCTGTGATTCCATCAAAATAAATCGATAAAGTGAACATCCATATAACGAAGAATGTTGAGATCAACAATATTCTTAGAAAAGACTGCAGACGGACAGACCACAGGGATAACGTCAAATGGCTCGGAGCTAGCCAGCCGAAATAAAGACCGGTGATGAAGATGAAAAAATAAAAAAACTTATAAGTCTATATTAGCCTACCTATAGATATGGCATTTCATAATATTGAATTGTCAGTAGGCTATTTGCAATGCGGCTCAATTTATCTGGTGCCTGGTGTGGTAGGCTTACAAACAAGAAATGTGTTTCACGTTCACGCCATTCATTTTGTTTTCTGATCCTTCGGTCCGTATTACTCTCACACACACGCGCGGAGTCGACTTTCTGTGAACGCTTCCTCCGTGTCCGCTCCTGTTCGTATTTCTGTCACTTTCGACACGGATACCCCCGGTAATAGGATATCACCGGCGGAGCGCGAGCAAGAGCAAATCAGCCTGGATGCGGTGCGCGCACGGAATGGTTGACGCTAGTTTAACCTTTTAATACACCCCGATTTCGCTGCTAATTAGACGGCGTCTGTAGAAAAATAGAACGACTGAAAAATACTC
Organism: Mallotus villosus; assembly: GCA_903064625.1. Taxonomy (NCBI): domain Eukaryota; kingdom Metazoa; phylum Chordata; class Actinopteri; order Osmeriformes; family Salangidae; genus Mallotus; species Mallotus villosus. The sequence goes on along the minus strand of CAEFZP010002731.1, from coordinate 102,090 downwards.
AAGATGATGAAGTCCCCAGTCAGACTTCAAGTGATACCCTAAGAGGTCTAAAACCGGATATTACAAGCAACTGTAGTTGAATAACACTAAAAAGCGTACATCCTGAAACTTGACAAAGCCATATCAAGTTTTAGGAAAAAAGCCAACCAGAAGTTTTAATAAATGTATAATGTAAGAACAATAGACCAATGTCCCTACAAAGCGTGAAGTCACACGGGCCACACAATCCGACAAACAAGGGTTGATATTCAACCCCAAGTTTAGTAGAAATGGCATGATGGCATTATTGCTTAGGCTAGTGGTACACAGGTAAGGACGGTGTTTTTACACTGTCTCGGACGGAAAGGTGTTGCCGCACGGAGTTAGTGAACTAGGGGTCGGACTCTTTCAGGAATCCTCTCTGAGGCTTCTTACGAGGAGTCGAGGACCGTGTCCTAACTTCTACTGCGGTCTAACTTCTACTGCGTTCTAAGTTCTACTGCGTTCCAAGTTCTACTGCGTTCACAATTTTACTGCGTTTTGAGTTCTATGTTCTGCTGCGTTTTAAGTTCTACTGCGTTCTAAGTTCTTCTGCGTTCCAAGTTCTACTGCGTTCAAAATTTAACTGTGTTTTGAGTTCTATGTTCTGCTGCGTTCTACTCCGTTCTAAGTTCTTCTGCGTTCTAGATTGTAGGCCTACTGCGTTCTAAATTCTGCTGCGTTTTGAGTTTGAAAGCTCCAACTCTTGCAGCAGCTGTTGCCATGGGACTGTGGTTGAGAGCGCCATGACATCACCACGCCCCCATGACATCACCACGCCCCCATCAAAGTGTACATCGTCTCAGGAAAGAACACTCCAGAAAGATGGTCTATAATCACATGTTCTGCTGTTAAGCCTCAAGGGCATGAAAGGTAATGAACACATAACATGAACTATCCATGTGCTTTGTGGTTTCAGTCGGAGGAAAAGTTGAATAAAACACAACGTTTCAATTCTCTTTTTTTATTTTTTTATTTTCAAATCCATTATGTAGTCCAACAGAAGAGTTACAAAAACGTGCACACCCAAGAGGCTGACAGTATGTCTGTGTGGTTTTAAAATAAAAGCTCTTGCAGTACAGCCTACTCCCTTAATGAGGAACCAAAACTAAAACAAACAAAGGAAAAGTTTAATGAGATTTTATTTTTCTTCTCCACATGAACCAATCTTATTTGTGGACGAGGAGAGGAGCAGATCTCCTTACGGAAGCCTCTTAGGTAATCCTCTGGTAAACACAAAGGATTCTAGGTTGGGAGACGGGAGGCAGGGAGGAGGAGGGTGTATATATATTCCCCAAAACAGATGTGACAACTCGCTGCTCCAGAGGGAGAGCATGTTTCACACACCTGCCCGGAACTCCACCTCAGCGCTTTGAATAAACGCCCGTCATCTTTCCCCCCCCGATGGACGAGGCGCTGCTTGGCCGCGCTCCAGTGGAGTAGCGAGCGCCCTCCTCTCCGTGTCTCCCTCTCCTCACGTCAACAACGTCTCTAGAAAACATTCCAGCCCACTCCTCTCGGAATCAGCCCTAAACCAACCAATCACCCGTCCTCGTTCCGTGGCTCTCTCTGCTCGCCCTGTTAAACGAAAGGAGCGGTGATGGTGAACTGTGGTGAGGACAGAATCAACGGGGGAAGCTAGATGGTTTAGGTCAGGCCTGTTCGACCCGGCTCCCGGAGAGCTGTCGTCCTGGTGGTTTACACTCCTGTTTACAAGCTAGGGTTAGAGTGTAAACCTACAGGAGGGTCTCTCTGTTTTAGGGGACTGATTTGAAGTGCTCTGGCTGTTCCGAGGTCCTGTTCCACAGCTCCTTCCCTGTCTCCACCACCCCCAGCCCGTATCCAATCACGTAGCTCCGTCCAAGCCCTAGTCACACAACCACCAAACCCACATCATGCACTAGCCAATCACAGCATCCCTGCAGCTTCACTGTCTCTCTAATCGGGGGTTTCTTCAAGAATGATCCTTTGCATCGCAATCTCTTCGGAGGAGTTGAGATTTGTGTTCCTTGATCGCGTCCGCTGCTGCAGGAGATGTTGTTGTTGTTTACTTGGAGGGCGTGTGGCCCCGGGCGTCGCTGACCTCCGTGTTGACCTGCGAGGCGATGCTGGCGGGGGTGACGTTGAGGTGCAGGTCGTACTGCTGGTCCAGGCCCAGGTAGCTGTCACTCATCAGGTACAGCGTGTAGATGCATCTGCACGCACACACACACACAGACGGTATGGCAGTGTGTACACAGCATGACAGTGTGTGGTGTGTGTGTGTGTGGGGGGGGGGTGTTCCCTTACTTCCCGGTGGTCTCCGGGGTGTAGAAGGCCAGGGACACGGAGTTGTGGTTGCGGATGTAGCCCACGCGCTTGACGGCCAGCAGCGTCTTGCGCTCCACCTCCCCCAGCACCAGGAACCAGCCCTCGTCCTTCAGCTTGGGGAACCTGGGGGCCTGGGCTCGGCTGTCCTGCCTCCTCTGGAGACACACACACACGAGCGCACACACACACACACGAGCGCACACACACACACCAACGAGCGCACATACACACATGAGCGCAAACAAACACACACACACGAGCGCACACACACACGAGCACACACACAGGAGCGCACACACACACACACACAGACGGACACACACATAACGGTTATATATAAACCTGGATCTTTTACAAATCAATCCATTCTAATTGGTTCATTGCACATGTCTGTGTATGTGTGTATACATGTGTAATGTGCGTGTATATGTGTAATGTGTGTATTATCCCTTACCTTCTGCTGGGCGGTGTTGATATGTGTGCGTGTATAAGGTGTGTGTGTGTAAGGTGTGTGTGTGTAAGGTGTGTGTGTATACGGTGTGTGTGTGTAAGGTGTGTGTGTGTAAGGTGTGTGTGTGTAAGGTGTGTATGAGGTGTGTGTGTAAGGTGTGTGTGTGAGAGCCTACCCTCTGCTGGGCGGTGTTGATGTGTGTGTGTGTAAGGTGTGTGTGAGGTGTGTGAGTAAGGTGTGTATGAGGTGTGTGTGTAAGGTGTGTGAGAGCCTACCCTCTGCTGGGCGGTGTTGATGTGTGTGTGTGTAAGGTGTGTGTGTGTAAGGTGTGTGTGAGGTGTGTGTGTAAGGTGTGTATGAGGTGTGTGTGTAAGGTGTGTGTGTGAGAGCCTACCCTCTGCTGGGCGGTGTTGATGTGTGTGTGTGTAAGGTGTGTGTGTGTAAGGTGTGTGTGAGGTGTGTGTGTAAGGTGTGTATGAGGTGTGTGTGTAAGGTGTGTGTGAGAGCCTACCCTCTGCTGGGCGGTGTTGATGTGTGTAAGGTGTGTGTGTGTAAGGTGTGTATGAGGTGTGTGTGTAAGGTGTGTGTGAGCCTACCCTCTGCTGGGCGGTGTTGATGTGTGTGTGTGTAAGGTGTGTGTGAGGTGTGTGAGTAAGGTGTGTAAGGTGTGTGTGTGTAAGGTGTGTGTGAGGTGTGTGAGTAAGGTGTGTATGAGGTGTGTGTGTAGGTGTGTGTGAGGTGTGTGTGTAAGGTGTGTATGAGGTGTGTGTGTAAGGTGTGTGTGTGAGAGCCTACCCTCTGCTGGGCGGTGTTGATGTGTGTGTGTGTAAGGTGTGTGTGAGGTGTGTGAGTAAGGTGTGTAAGGTGTGTGTGTGTAGGTGTGTGTGAGGTGTGTGAGTAAGGTGTGTATGAGGTGTGTGTGTAAGGTGTGTGTGAGGTGTGTGTGTAAGGTGTGTATGAGGTGTGTGTGTAAGGTGTGTGTGTGAGAGCCTACCCTCTGCTGGGCGGTGTTGATGTGTGTGTGTGTGTGTAAGGTGTGTATGAGGTGTGTGTGTAAGGTGTGTGTGTGAGAGCCTACCCTCTGCTGGGCGGTGTTGATGTGTGTGTGTGTAAGGTGTGTGTGTGTAAGGTGTGTGTGAGGTGTGTGTGTAAGGTGTGTGTGAGGTGTGTGTGTGTAAGGTGTGTGTGTGTAAGGTGTGTGTGTGAGAGCCTACCCTCTGCTGGGCGGTGTTGATGTGTGTGTGTGTGTAAGGTGTGTGTGATGTAGGTGTGTGTGTGTAAGGTGTGTGTGTGAGAGCCTACCCTCTGCTGGGCGGTGTGTGGATGTGTGTGTGTGTAAGGTGTGTGTGTGATGGTGTGTGTGTAAGGTGTGTGTGAGGTGTGTGTGTAAGGTGTGTGTGTGAGAGCCTACCCTCTGCTGGGCGGTGTGATGTGTGTGTGTGTAAGGTTGTGGTGTGTGTGTAAGGTGTGTATGAGGTGTGTGTGTAAGGTGTGTGTGTGAGAGCCTACCCTCTGCTGGGCGGTGTTGATGTGTGTGTGTGTGTGTGTGTGTGTAAGGTGTGTGTGTAAGGTGTGTGTGAGAGCCTACCCTCTGCTGGGCGGTGTTGATGTGTGTGTGTGTGTGTGTGTGTAAGGTGTGTGTGTGTAAGGTGTGTGTGAGAGCCTACCCTCTGCTGGGCGGTGTTGATGTGTGTGATGTGTGTGTGTGTAAGGTGTGTGTGTGTAGGTGTGTGTGTGAGAGCCTACCCTCTGCTGGGCGGTGTTGATGTGTGTGTGTGTAAGGTGTGTGTGTGAGAGCCTACCCTCTGCTGGGCGGTGTTGATGCGTCTCAGGGACACCAGCAGGACGTACTCCTGGTCAGCGTGGACGTCCAGCCAGCCGTCCCTGCGCCCACTCCCCCGGGCAGGCAGGGGGCGCTGGCTCTGGCCTGGGCTGTCCTCCCACCAGCCCTGCAAGCCCAGGGACACCTCCACCACCGGCAGCTGGCTGAGGAACGCCCACGCCTGGGGAGGGGGGGGGAGGGGAACACAGATGTAAGAGACACAAGTACAGGAAGACCATACAGGAGTGGATCTGGCCCTGACTGAGTGTGTGTGTGTCTGACTGTGTGTGTGTGTCCGAGTGTGTGTGTCAGAGTTGTGAGAGCAGAAAAGGCTGGCTGATTCCCCCAGCAGTAGCTATAGATGAGAGGATTACTCTCTCTGAGCCAATCAGAAGTGAACGCTGCAGCACATCTGATTATTTAATTAGCGAGGCCGGACCACCATAGCCAGGGGGCGGGAGGGAGGGGGGCAGCGGGCATGCTGATTGGACAAGACCAGAGACCCCGCTGTGGGCAGGGATGGTGTCATTAGCGCCTCAATTAGACCTTACGAGCAGGGGAGAGAGCAGGACCACACACACACACACACACTTCTCCAACCCCATTCCCCCACCCCCCAACACCAACCACACACAGTGACAGAGTAACGAGTGTGTGTTCTGAGCCTGGGCTAGAGCTGGTGTGTGTGAATGTGTGAGTGTGTGTGTGTGTGTGTATTCTGTCAACCTTAAACCCGCCACGGAGAGAACAAGCAATCCCAACAAATCCATGCTGTTACCTGGGCAACCTGACTAGGCTGAAGCTCCTCCCCCAAGATGGCGGCGAAGGTGTTCTCCTTGCCCTGGCAGGCGGCCATGAGCTCAGGGAGGCTTTCGATTGGTCCGCTGTAGCCCGAGGCCCCGCCTCCACCCCGGCCCTTCCTGGTCCCCCACTTCCTGTGGAGAGCAACGGGGGGCAGGACCGGTCACATGACCGCGTGGTTGCAAATCCTGCCCACACTTCCTGCTGGCTGTCGCCACGGGAACCACCGCCCCCCTCCGTGTCTCTCTCTTTCCATTTTTATTGAGTTTGCAGAAAATTATTCTTCTCTGCAGGAGGCAAGACTTCCAAATCCACACGACACACACACAACAGATCCAGATTCACTCTCTTCATCCTTTCTTTGTGTGTGGTGTGTGTGTGAGAGAGTGTGTAGTACGACTATGTACGTGTGTGTGATGCTTCAGTGACATTGTGACAATTTGGATGTGTTTCTGAGTGTGTGTGAGATAGGTGCGGTGTGTGTTTGTGTGAGATGTGTGTGTGTACTCTACATAAGGAAGGCTGGTGAGGCTGGTGAACAGGGCCAGGTATGTGTGTGTGTACCTGAACAGGGCCAGGTGTGTGTGTGTGTCCCTGAACAGGGCCAGGTGTGTGTGTGTGTACCTCAACAGGGCCAGGTGTGTGTGTGTGTACCTGAACAGGGCCAGGTGTGTGTGTGTGTCCCTGAACAGGGCCAGGTGTGTGTGTGTGTGTCCCTGAACAGGGCCAGGTGTGTGTGTGTGTACCTGAACAGGGCCAGGTATGTGTGTGTGTACCTGAACAGGGCCAGGTGTGTGTGTGTGTGTGTACCTGAACAGGGCCAGGTATGTGTGTGTGTACCTGAACAGGGCCAGGTGTGTGTGTGTGTCCCTGAACAGGGCCAGGTGTGTGTGTACCTCAACAGGGCCAGGTGTGTGTGTGTGTACCTGAACAGGGCCAGGTGTGTGTGTACCTGAACAGGGCCAGGTGTGTGTGTGTACCCTGAACAGGGCCAGGTGTGTGTGTGTGTACCTGAACAGGGCCAGGTGTGTGTGTGTGTACCTGAACAGGGCCAGGTGTGTGTTTACCTGAGAAGGGCCAGGTGTGTGTGTGTCCCTGAACAGGGCCAGGTGTGTGTGTGTGTACCTGAACAGGGCCAGGTGTGTGTGTGTGTGTGTGTGTGTGTACCTGAGCAGGGCCAGGTGTGTGTGTGAGTACCTGAACAGGGCCAGGTGTGTGTGTGTGTCCCTGAACAGGGCCAGGTGTGTGTGTGTGTCCCTGAACAGGGCCAGGTGTGTGTGTGTGTGTGTACCTGAACAGGGCCAGGTGTGTGTGTGTGTGTGTGTCCCTGAACAGGGCCAGGTGTGTGTGTGTGTACCTGAACAGGGCCAGGTGTGTGTGTGTGTGTGTACCTGAACAGGGCCAGGTGTGTGTTTACCTGAACAGGGCCAGGTGTGTGTGTGTGTGTGTACCTGAACAGGGCCAGGTGTGTGTGTTTACCTGAGAAGGGCCAGGTGTGTGTGTGTGTGTACCTGAACAGGGCCAGGTGTGTGTGTGTGTACCTGAACAGGGCCAGGTGTGTGTGTGTGTTTACCTGAACAGGGCCAGGTGTGTGTTCTCTATGTGGGGCAGGGTGATGAGGGAGGAGTCATGCAGCCAGCGTGCCTGCACCACCATCTGGACCAGGTTGCACACGCTCAGAGCCGTCACCAGCCAGCCCTCGTTAGCGGCTACGTCCAGCATGGCCTGCGGGGGGGCGCATGGAGGAGAGGGTCACACACACAGTCTAGAAACACACACTCCAGAAACAAACACAGTCTAGACACACACACACACCGGAAACACACAAACACTACACCAGAAACACAAACACTCCAGAAACACACGAACACTACACCAGAAACACACACACTACCCCGGAAACAGACACAATCTAGAAACACACACTCCACCAGAAACACACACTCTAGAAACACACACTATACCAGAAACGCACACACTCTAGAACACACACTACACCAGCAACACACACATACACACACAAACAGTGATTTCCTTCTCTCTCATCTCTCCCTCTCTCCCAGTCTCCCCTGGTTTTCTCATCCTCCTCTCTAGGTTACAGTTTGACAAACATCCTCACTGTAGAAGTCTGAACTGACAAACATCCTCACTGTAGAAGTCTGACAAACATCCTCACTGTAGAAGTCTGAACTGACAAACATCCTCACTGTAGAAGTCTGACAAACATCCTCACTGTAGAAGTCTGAACTGACAAACATCCTCACTGTAGAAGTCTGAACTGACAAACATCCTCACTGTAGAAGTCTGAACTGACAAACATCCTCACTGTAGAAGTCTGAACTGACAAACGTCCTCACTGTAGAAGTCTGAAGTCTGACAAACATCCTCACTGTAGAAGTCTGAAGTCTGACAAACATCCTCACTGTAGAAGTCTGAACTGACAAACGTCCTCACTGTAGAAGTCTGAAGTCTGACAAACATCCTCACTGTAGAAGTCTGACAAACATCCTCACTGTAGAAGTCTGAACTGACAAACATCCTCACTGTAGAAGTCTGAAGTCTGACAAACATCCTTTAATAGAAGTCTGAACTGACAAACATCCTCACTGTAGAAGTCTGAACTGACAAACGTCCTCACTGTAGAAGTCTGAAGTCTGACAGACGTCCTCACTGTAGAAGTCTGAAGTCTGACAAACATCCTCACTGTAGAAGTCTGAAGTCTGACAAACATCCTCACTGTAGAAGTCTGAACTGACAAACATCCTCACTGTAGAAGTCTGACAGACGTCCTCACTGTAGAAGTCTGAAGTCTGACAGACGTCCTCACTGTAGAAGTCTGAAGTCTGACAAACATCCTCACTGTAGAAGTCTGAACTGACAAACATCCTCACTGTAGAAGTCTGAAGTCTGACAAACATCCTCAATGTAGAAGTCTGAAGTCTGACAAACATCCTCACTGTAGAAGTCTGACAAACATCCTCACTGTAGAAGTCTGAACTGACAAACATCCTCAATGTAGAAGTCTGACAAACATCCTCACTGTAGAAGTCTGAAGTCTGACAAACATCCTCACTGTAGAAGTCTGAAGTCTGACAAACATCCTTCACTATAGAAGTCTGAACTGACAAACATCCTCACTGTAGAAGTCTGAAGTCTGACAAACATCCTCACTGTAGAAGTCTGAAGTCTGACAAACATCCTCACTGTAGAAGTCTGAAGTCTGACAGACGTCCTTCACTATAGAAGTCTGAACTGACAAACATCCTCACTGTAGAAGTCTGAACTGACAAACGTCCTCACTGTAGAAGTCTGAAGTCTGACAAACATCCTCACTGTAGAAGTCTGAAGTCTGACAAACATCCTCACTGTAGAAGTCTGAAGTCTGACAAACATCCTCACTGTAGAAGTCTGAAGTCTGACAAACATCCTCACTGTAGAAGTCTGAACTGACAAACGTCCTCACTGTAGAAGTCTGAAGTCTGACAGACGTCCTCACTGTAGAAGTCATTTCCTGACAGTGAGTAAGAAGGACCCTGAGAGTGAGGAGGGGGGGGCCGGCACAAAGTTCATCAAAATGCTAATGCAGTACAAATTAAACTAGCAATTAACATTTCCCAGGAGCCACTGTGCCACTGTGTTTGATGTGACTGGAGGCCGGGGGTAGAGGCTGGGGCTGAGGGTGAGGATGGAGGCCTCAGTCTGTCTGTCTGTGTCTGTGTGGGTCTGTCCACTCCACAGCAGGACTCTAGAAAAGTAACTACATGGATGTTCCATGCAAGATTACTGCCAGATACACAGCACACACACACACACACACACACACACACACACACACACACACACACACACAGGCTAGCAGATCAAAAGGGGTGCCAGATCTCACTAACTGGCCCCTCATACTCACACACATGAAAACAGACACACATGAAAACACACAAACAGACAGATACCCATACACACACACACTAACAGACACACACCCCCTTCCCTGCACCTATAAAGGCATGAACAATCGCTCACAGATAGAGGGGGTCCCTTGAGAAAAGCAAGGCATGAACAATCGCCAGCAGTCCAGATTCTCTGGCTAGTGTGAGCTGTGGAGGCCTGGTTGTTACGGCAACACATGAGCACATGGTTGTTTTTACGAGATGGGCAGGGTGACCTGAGCTACAAATCATCTCCTCACCC
>CAEFZP010002731.1:75000-87500 GCA_903064625.1 Mallotus villosus | reverse complement strand
GGCAACATCAACATGACTGTATCCATGGTGATAACCAAGGACACCGCATCCCGCCATAGTCTCCCTAGACATAAAGCAGGCAGGAGCAGGACAGGCGACCCAGGCGTGGGGGGCAGCCATGACGGGTTTAGGATGTGGAGAGTGACGACCCAGCGCAGAGTAAAGGTCCTGTCGGGGTGCTGCACACCCGGGACACCCAGGCTTTTACTGTCCCACACACACACACACACACACACACACACACACACACACACACACACACACACAACACACACACACACACACACACACACACACACACACACACACACACACACGATCAAGCACAGAGCATATAGCAGTACAGCAGCAGATCCAGGATCAGGTGGTTCCAGTATTTATGTGGTCGGGCTGAGAGAATGTATATGTGTGTATGTACACACCTCAGCCTCTACTGCTGGTACACACCCCAGCCTCTACTGCTGGTACACACCCCAGCCTCTACTGCTGGTACACACCCCAGCCTCTACTGCTGGTACACACCCCAGCCTCTACTGCTGGTACACACCCCAGCCTCTACTGCTGGTACACACCCCAGCCTCTACTGCTGGTATACACCCCAGCCTCTACTGCTGGTATACACCCCAGCTTACTGCTGGTACACACCCCAGCCTCTACTGCTGGTACACACCCCAGCCTCTACTGCTGGTACACACCCCAGCCTCTACTGCTGGTACACACCCCAGCCTCTACTGCTGGTATACACCCAAGCCCTCTACTGCTGGTACACACCCCAGCCTCTACTGCTGGTATACACCCAAGCCTCTACTGCTGGTACACACCCCAGCCTCTACTGCTGGAACACACCCCAGCCTCTACTGCTGGTACACACCCCAGCCTCTACTGCTGGTATACACCCAAGCCTCTACTGCTGGTACACACCCCAGCCTCTACTGCTGGTACACACCCCAGCCTCTACTGCTGGTACACACCCCAGCCTCTACTGCTGGTACACACCCCAGCCTCTACTGCTGGTATACAAGAGAACAAGCTCACAGCTGCAAGATGAAGAAAGTCCAAATGGTTACCAGGTTTGGACAGTACTGCTGGCCTGGTGTGTGTGTGTCAGGTTTCGACAGTACTCCTGGCTTGGTGTGTGTGTGTTGTGGTGTGTGTGTGTGTGTGTGTTGTGGTGCGTGTGTGTTGTGGTGCGTGAGTGTGTCAGGTTTGGACAGTACTGCTGGCATGGTGTGTGTGTGTGTTGTGGTGCGTGTGTGTTGTGGTGTGTGTTGTGTGCGTGTTGTGTTGTGTGTGTGGTGTGTGTGTGTTGTGTGTGTGTGTGTGTGTGTGCCAGGTTAAAGCAGTCCTGGCGATGCTTGCTGACACAACAGCGGACCACAAATGGCTTCCATGCTGCTCCGGGTAAGAGGTCCCACATGCCAGCATGGACACACACTCTGCCTCATTAGCTGGTAATGGCTGATAACCTGTGTGTGTGTTGTGGTGTGTGTGTGGTGTGGTGTGTTGTGTGGTGTGTGGTGGGTGTGGGGTGTGTGTGGGGTATCAGTTGTGGTGTTGTGGTGTGTGTGTGTGGTGTGTGTCTGGTGTGTCAGTTGTGGTGTTGTGGTGGTGGTGTGGGTGTGTCGTGGTGTTGTGGTGGGAGTTTTTCCTGTGCGATAAGTGTGCGTGCTATGTGTGTGTGAGTGTTGGATTTGTGTGGGGGGGAGGGGGGGGTTATCCTGTATACATGATGTGTGTTGTGTGTGTGTGTGTGTGGTGTGTGTGTGATGGGGTGTACAGGGGGAAAGGGTTCTGATCTGTGTGCTTTTATTTAGTGCTGGAGACAGAGAGAGAAGGGAGAGGGATTGAGACAGAGAGAGAGAGGAAAGAGGAGAGAGAGAGAGAGAGAGAGAGAGAGAGAGAGGAAATACGGAGAGAGAGAGAGAGAGCTGCATAAAGCGAAAGAAGAGAGAGAGAGAGAGCTACAGAGTGAAATAATACCAGTCATTTAGCAAGTGCAGGCTTGTTAATGATATTCATTTTATAGTCTCCTGCATAAACTATGTAAACACTCCAGCAGTCACATTACCTAAAGGAATACATCAGGAATAAATCTCTCTATATATGATCATTCATCTGTTAGCAGGGAATGAGAGGGGTGAGGGAGGTGTGGGGAGTTGGGGGGGGGGTGATGCGTGTTGGGGGGAGGTGGTGACGGAGGGGTGGGGAGGACGGAGGCATGGGGGGTTAGGATGAGTCCGTGAGAGAATTTGCTAGAAGCATCAGTTTGTGGGAGCGGCGGCCATCTTGAATGTGTTTCATGTTTGTCTCATCCCTCCACATGTCAACACGAGATGCTGGTCCCTGGAAAAAAACACTGTGTTCACCACAGACACCGTGTCCCAGCTCTAAACAGGGGTGTGTGTGTGTGTGTGTGATGTGTGTGTGTGGTGTGTGTGGTGTGTGTGTGTGTGTGTGTGTGTGGTGTGTGGTGTGTGTGTGTGTGTGTGTGCGTGTGTGTCTGTGTGTGGTGTGTGTGTGTGTGTTGAAGCTGACTGATTGAGCCATTAGAGGCATGACAATCCGGGTCATAATGGTGCTGAGAACCACAGTTTGCCTCTACGGCTCTGATAGATAGATAGATAAATACTTTATTAATCCCACAGTACTGAGCTCTGTGTGTGTGCGTTCTGCTGTGCTTGTGTGTGTGTTCTGGTGTGTGTGTGTGTTCTGGCGTGTGCTTGTGTATGTGTGTGTGTGTGTGTGTGAGGCTGTTACATATAATTGTGGTGGTGTTTAAACTTTACAGGACACTTACGAGCAGGACCACATGTAAACCCCCCACACAGCTACAGGCATCTCTACACCTGCCTCTAACCTGCATGGTGTGTGTGTGTGTGTGTGTCTGCATGTGCGGGTGGATAGTGCGTGTGTCTGTAGGTGTGTGTACACATGTTTACCTGTACAATGTGTACACAGTGGTGTGTGTCTGCATCTGTACACGTGTATCTGTACATGTGTGTGTGTGTGTGTTGCTCGGCCAGAGAGAGGCCTGAGTGGTAAATGCGGCCCTGACAACCGTGTAAATGCCAGCGGTCTGGAATGTTCTGGAATGTTCAGCCTCTACGCATAGCAGATGTCTCCAGCATGTTCACATCCAGCCAGACCAGGGAATACTGGAGCGTGTGTGTGTGAGAGAGAGAGATAGAGGGAGAGACAGAGGAAGGAAGGGACAGAAACGGGGGAGACTGAGACAAACAGACACATCATGAGTGTGTGAGAGTGTCTGTGTGTGTGTGTGTGGGTACATATGTCTCCGTGCTGACAGTGTGTGTTTAAGCCGTCATCCCTCCCCCAGCCAGAGGGGGCGCTGTGTGTGCGGAGCCCCGTGAGAGCGCCCTCCTAGAGCCAGACTCTGACCTGGGGTTCATCACCAGCCTGCGGAAGAAGTAGGTCCACGTCAGGTAGTCCATGGCGTCCTGCTTGGAGGTGATGGTGCCCGCCGCAATCTCAGCGTTCAGGTGGTCCGGCAGCACGTCCAGGAGACTGGGGGGGCACACACACACACACGGAGATACACACACACAGCACACACACACACACACACACAGATACACACACAGATACACACACACACACACACAGGCGCGCACACAGACACAGATACACACACACAGACACGCAAACATATGCACACATACAGACACACATATATATACTCAATAACAGCAGAGCACTGCAGAATCTCCAGCAAATGTAATTATGCCTTATCTGATAGGTCAGTCTAGTGATCTGATAGGTCAGTCTAGTGATCTGATATGTCAGTCTAGTGATCTGGTAGGTCAGTCTAGTGATCTGGTAGGTCAGTCTAGTGATCTGATATGTCAGTCTAGTGATCTGATATGTCAGTCTAGTGATCTGGTAGGTCAGTCTAGTGATCTGGTAGGTCAGTCTAGTGATCTGGTAGGTCAGTCTAGTGATCTGGTAGGTCAGTCTAGTGATCTGATATGTCAGTCTAGTGATCTGGTAGGTCAGTCTAGTGATCTGGTAGGTCAGTCTAGTGATCTGATATGTCAGTCTAGTGATCTGGTAGGTCAGTCTAGTGATCTGGTAGGTCAGTCTAGTGATCTGATATGTCAGTCTAGTGATCTGATATGTCAGTCTAGTGATCTGGTAGGTCAGTCTAGTGATCTGGTAGGTCAGTGTAGTGATCTGGTAGATCAGTCTAGAGATCCTGTAGGTCTGGTAGGTCAGTGTGGAGGTAGGTCTGGTAGGTCAGTCTAGAGGTAGGTCTGGTAGGTCAATGTGGAGGTAGGCCTGGTAGGTCAGTCTAGAGGTAGGTCTGGTAGGTCAGTCTAGAGATCCTGTAGGTCTGGTAGGTCAGTCTAGAGGTAGGTCTGGTAGGTCAGTGTGGAGATGATGGGGTCTCACCTGGACTCCACAGGGAAGGGCTCGTAGAGGAACTTCTTGTAGAAGTCCTTCTTGATGTCGTGGACCAGGATGACGGCCTTGCCCTGGTCGTCAAACTGAGGCCGCCCGGCACGCCCCATCATCTGGAGCACGTCTGCAGAACGTCAGCAGGGAGGTGACCTCACAGGGACCCCAGCAGCAGGCAAACACACAACACACCCCACAGACACACACATACACACACACACACACCCACATACACACCCACGCACACACACACCCACACACACACTCACTACTCCACCTGAGGTAGGCCCCACCCCCTACTCTACCTGTGATTGGGTAGTCCACGTAACGTCGGGTCTTTCCATCAAAGTACTCCGTTCCCTTAACGATGACCAGGTGGGCGGGGAAGTTGACCCCCCAGGCCAGAGTGCTAGTGGCGATCAGCACCTGGGGGTAGTCATGGTAACGGTTACAATGACATAACAGTTCATGTGAGTGCGACAGTACTGACAGAGCTGATTTACAAGACCTCATAGCTTAGTATGGCTACAATGATTTAGCATGTAACGATACATAGTATATCTAAAGCAGCATGTCACGATACATAGTATATCTAAAGCAGCATGTCGAAAGTACCAGGATGTCCTCCTACACCTGGTATCTCTTAACAACACCTGAGCCAGCAGATTCGGTCTATTCTTACCCACAACACCAGACCCATACAAACCTGTCTGCGCCGGCTCACTGTGCAGTCACCAGACGCAGCGCTGTGTCTGAGCTGTGCAGTCACCAGACGCAGCGCTGTGTCTGAGCTGTGAGCTGGGTTTCCAGTACCTTCTGGAAGGGAAGGAGCGGCGGCGCCGGCGTGGCGGAAGGTTCCGGGCTCGTACCTGGATCTTGCAGTTGACGAACAGCTCCTCCACGGTCCTGCGGTCCCTCTCGTGCAGCCCGGCGTGGTGCATGCCGATGCCGAACGCCAGCGTCAGCTTCAGGTTGGTTTCTCTCACCGTGCCGATGATGTCATCGCTCTGCGGACACAGCCCCACCACGGGAGAGGGGGGGCGGGGTTAGCGGCCAATCATGGGAGAGGGGGGCGGGGTTAGCGGCCAATCATGGAAGGGGGGGGCGGGGTTAGCGGCTAATCATGTGTCAGTGCTTCACCTCTACCCCGTCCTCCTCACACACACACACACACACGCTGGCGAGGGTTCAGGGAGGGTACTGTCGGAACTATCTCCGCCGCCTCTGTTTCACCACACAGCTTTTAACTCCGTGGCAACGAGAGAGAGGGAGGGAGGGAAAAGGTGAAGCGAGACTTCCTGTCATTGCCTCTCACGGTCGCTAAACGAAAAGACAGACAGCATCAGAAAGAGGAAGATGAAGGGAGGAATGAGAGATAAGAGCAGAGGGGAGAAAGAGAGAGAGAGAGGGGATGAAGATAGAGATGTAACCTCGGTGGCAGAAGTGATAGAGCTGTCGGGAGTAAGTAGAGAGGGGAGAGGGGAGAGGATCCCTGCTGGGGAGCTGGGCAGCAAGAGAGAGAGAGAGAGAGATAGATACATAGAGAGAGAGAGAGAGAGGGACGGAGAGGGACAGATAGAGAGAGAAGGAGAGAGAGAGGGACGGAGAGAGAGAGAGACATAGAGAGATAGCTACATAGAGAAGCCAGAACCCCTGCTGGGAGCGAGGCAGTTAGCAGCAGCCTCCTGTCACTCACACAGCAGGGCTTCCAGCTGCTACACGCCCCAGCTCACGGGAACAGCAGGGAGCAGCATATATCACTGGAACACACACACACACAGAGAGGAACACGCATGCAGACACACACACACACACACACACACACACACAGAGAGAGGAACACGCATGCAGACACACACACACACACAGAGGAACACGCATGCAGACACACACACACACACACACACACACACACACAGAGAGAGGAACACGCATACAGACACACACACACACACACACAGAGGAACACGCATGCAGACACACACACACACACAGAGGAACACGCATGCAGACACACACACACACACAGAGGAACACGCATGCAGACACACACACACACACACACAGAGAGAGGAACACGCATACAGACACACACACACACACAGAGGAACACGCATGCAGACACACACACACACACACACACACACACACACACACACAGAGGAACACGCATGCAGACACACACACACACACACACACAGAGGAACACGCATGCAGACACACACACACACACACGAACATGCATGCAGACACACACACACACACACGAACATGCATGCATGCAGACACACACACACACACACACACACAGAGGAACACGCTTGCAGACACACACACACACACGAACATGCATGCAGACACACACACACACACACAGAGGAACACGCATGCAGACACACACACACACACACACACACACACACACACAGAGGAACACACATGCAGACACACACACACACACACACACACACACAGAGGAACACGCATGCAGACACACACACACACACAGAGGCAGAGGAACACAGAGGCAGAGGAACACGCATGCAGACATTTACATTTACATTGTATGTAAATGCAGACACACACACACACAGAGGAACACCCACGCAGACACACATACACACAGGTAGACACACAGATAGGACAGCCACGCGGACACACACAGGAAGACACATGCAGGAACACACAGGAAGACACACGCAGGAACACACACATTGAGATGTTAGGACAAACAGCACATCCATGGACCCATGTACCGTAACCCAGACTGAAGCAGACCCAGAACAGGCAGGCAGGTGTGCCGTGTGTCTGTGTGTGTCTGTGTGTCTGTGTGTCTGTGTGTCTGTGTGTCTGTGTGTCTGTGTGTGTCTGTGTCTGTGTGTGTGTGTGTGGTATGTGTGTGTGTTGGGGGTGTGTCTGTGTCTGTGTGTGTGTGTGTGTGTCTGTGTGTGTGTTGGGGTGTGTCTGGGTCTGTGTCTGTGTGTGTGTGTTTGTGTGTCTGTGTGTCTGTGTGTGTGTGTGTGTGTCTGTGTGTGTGTTGGGGTGTGTCTGTGTCTGTGTGTAGTGTGTGTGTGTGTGTGTGAGAGAGTGTGAGAGTGTGAGAGTGTGTGTCTCAGTAAGACGGGCATCATAAAATATATTTGATGTGGCTGGTGGCCTCTCACGCTGTGTCAGCTACAGGCACAGAGAGCTGACATCAAACACACACTCATAAAACACCTCTATCCGTCACACACACACACACACACACACACACACACACACACACCACACACACACACACACACACACCAGCATAACTGGACATTAATATATGTGGCAGAACAATTTTCAACGAAATGATTCACTTGATACATTTCCTCTTACAAGGAAAGATTGCCTGTGTATGTGTCTACACATGTGCGTTTGTTTCTCCGTGTGTGTGTCTCGGTACGTGTGTGTCTGTATCTGTGTGTGTGCGTGTGTGTCATTACTGAGCCATGCTATAGCTGAGCCCTAGGTAACAGTGTTGTAATAATATTAGCATACTTGTGAAATCCAAATCCAGAAGGCCCGCGTGTTCACATCTTGAACTAATCCGCAGCTATGCTGAGACAATATAATGGGAGATGACACAAGCTTTTCTGGCACAAGTTGGTTTGAATTCCCTCTGTAATTACACTAAACCCAGCGCTTAGTAGGGGACCAGGGATCTTAGGACTATCTAGACAAAGGGAATAAGCAGGAGAGGGAGGAGGGAGAGAGAGGAGGAGGGAGAGAGACGAGGAGTGGAGAGGAGAAGTGGAGGGAGGGAGAGGAGAGAGAGAGGAGGGAGAGAGAGAGGAAGAGGGGAGGGAGAGAGAGAGGAGGGGAGGGAGAGAGAGGATGGAGAGAGAGAGAGGAGGGAGAGAGAGAGGGAGGGAGAGAGAGGAGTGGAGGGAGAGAGAGGAGGGAGAGAGAGAGAGAGGAGGAGGGAGGGGAGGGAGAGAGAGAGAGGAGGAGGGAGAGAGAGAGGAGGCGTGGAGGGAGAGAGAGAGAGGAGTGGAGGGAGAGAGAGAGGAAGCGTGGAGGGAGAGAGAGGAGTGGAGGGAGAGAGAGAGAGGAGGGAGGGAGAGAGAGAGGAAGCGTGGAGGGAGAGAGAGAGGAGTGGAGGGAGAGAGAGGAGTGGAGGGGAGAGAGAGAGAGAGGAGGAGGGAGAGAGAGAGGAAGCGTGGAGGGAGAGAGAGAAAGAGAGGAGTGGAGGGAGAGAGAGGAGGCGTGGAGGGAGAGAGAGAGAGGAAGCGTGGAGGGAGAGAGAGAGGAAGCGTGGAGGGAGAGAGGAGTGGAGGGAGAGAAAGGAAAGGTAGGAAGGGAGAGAGAGAAGGGGAGAGAGGAGAGGGTGAGAGAGGAGAGGAGGGGAGGAAAAGAGAAGGGGAGGGGAGAGAGAGGAGAGGTCTGGAGTCAGACGAGAGATGATGGAGAGGACGATGAGATGATAAACAGGAAGCAGAGCAAGGGAGGAACGGAGAGAGACTAAATAGAATCAACAATGCTACAGTCCACAATACCATAGCGACTATCACCATGGGTTACTGTGCAGAGGCAGTGGTGTGTTGTCATGGTGTTGTAGTAAGTTTCTGTTACAGTAGTGTTGAGGTATAGCAGTCTAGTGATTGTGGTTGTGGTTGTGTTGCCATGGTGATGTGTTGTGGATGTGTTGCCATGGTGATGTGCTGCGGTCATGTTGTAGACGTGTTGTGGTCGTGTTGTAGACATGTTGTGTTCATTTACATTACATTTACATTTAGTCATTTAGCAGACGCTCAGAGCGACTTACAGTAAGTACAGGGACATTCTCCCCGAGGCAAGTAGGGTGAAGTGCCTTGCCCAAGGACACAACGCCATTTTGCACAGCCGGGAATCGATCCAACAACCTTCTGATTAATAGCCCGACGCCCTAACCGCTCAGCCACTCAGCCATTCATGTTGTAGACGTGTTGTGGTCATGTTGTGGTCATGTTGTAGACGTGTTGTGGTCATGTTGTGGTCATGTTGAGATCAGGTTGTTATGGTCGTGTTGGTGTGGTGTTGTGGTTGTGTTGAGATCATGTTGTTGTGGTTGTGTTGTGTTGTGGTCGTATTGGTGTGGTGTTGTGGTCGAGTTGAGATTGTGTTGAGATCATGTTGTTGTGGTTGTGTTGTGGTCGTGCTGGTGTTGCGGTACCTCTCTCTCGTCCTGGTGCAGCCACTGCTTGGGGTCGTCCTCGGTGGCCAGGAACGCTATGAGGTCCAGAGCCGTCAGACGCGTCTGTCGCCGTGACGACACGAAGATGAGGACGGGCTTGGCTGGGGAGTGGCTGCGGATGGCTGGGAGGAGGATGGTGAAGTGAGAATGTGTCTGAGTGCTTACACACCTGTGTGTGTGTGTGCGTGTGTGTGTGTGTGTGAGTGTGTGCGTGTGAGTGTGTGTGTGTGAGTGTGTGTGTGTGTGTGAGTCCTACCCTGGAACACAGGCTTGTTCATGCTGGCCATGCGAGGACAGTAGTGCTGTGTGTGTGGTGTGTGTGTGTGTGTGTGTGTGTGTGTGTGTGTGTGAGTGTGTGTGTGTGAGAGTCCTACCCTGGAACACTGGCTTGTTCATGCTGGCCATGCGAGGACAGTAGTGCTGCCCGGGGGAAGCCGTGGATGTGAACCTCCAGAGGGACAGGACGCACTGAAGGACGGAAGTTAAACAGTCCCACCTGGACCAGGGGAGAGAGAGAGAGAGATAAGGGAGGCAGAAACACACACACACACAGCCAGGGCCCAGAGCCTGGGCCTGGGGTACCCTCCTCAGGTCAGGGGAGCTGTTTGCTGCCTGGGTGCGTGTGTACACATATCTAGAGGCCTGGATAATGGATTGGCCGCCAGACGCAGGCGTTTGGTCCAAACAGCGGTCGGCGGGGCAGATTTATGGACGGACAATCTGTCTGCCAGAGACAGTGCGCTCGCAACTGTGACGT
Source organism: Mallotus villosus (assembly GCA_903064625.1). Classification (NCBI taxonomy): domain Eukaryota; kingdom Metazoa; phylum Chordata; class Actinopteri; order Osmeriformes; family Salangidae; genus Mallotus; species Mallotus villosus. Next base: position 77,124 of record CAEFZP010002731.1, on the reverse strand, counting down.
TCACACAAGCAGCCCCCTCCCTCCAGTCCCCCCCCCTCCCTCCTGCCCCCCCCCCTCCCTCCTGCTCCCTTTCCCTCCTGTCACCCCACCTCCCTCCTGTCCCCGCGGGGGGAGTAACCTGTTGAGGAGGGATGGGGGAGAGGAGGGAGGGAGAGGAAAAGGAAGGGGGAGAGAAGAGGGGAGGGGAGGGAGGGTGAGAGCGGGAGGGGAGGTGAGAGAGGGAGGAGGTGAGAGAGGGAGGAGAGAGGGGGAGAGAGGGGGAGAGAGAGGGAGGAGAGAGGGAGGAGAGAGGGGGGAGAGAGAGGGAGGACAGAGGGGGGAGGAGAGGGAGGAGAGGGGAGGAGAGAAGGGGGGAGAGAGAGGGAGGAGAGAGGGGGGAGAGAGAGGGGAGAGAGAGGGAGGAGAGAGGGGGGGAGAGAGAGGGAGGACAGAGGGGGGAGAGAGAGGGAGGAGAGGAGAGAGGGGGGAGAGAGAGGGCCGGGCAGACAGGCTCCTAAACCATCACTCTCACAGCAGACTTCCACATAACGTTGTTCTCTTAATCAAATGTCTTCGGTCAACGCAATTTATCACCAGCGATCCGTCACTGAAACTGTGGTGCATCTGAGCATTTGAATTCAAATGAGCATGGAGAGATTTACATGACCCACAGACTGATGGAACCAGTGTGAAATGATGTGAAAGTCTTTTCAGACTACATAGTACATAGTCGTGTCTCTAGTGACTATCTATATTAGTGTACCTCTATGACTATCTCTGAGTGTATGTCTTTGAGGGGTATCTGTGTAGTTTGAGGAGAGAGGGGAGGGAAGGGGGGAGAGAGAGAGGGGGGATGGAGGGGAGGGGAAGGGAGGTGGAGGGAAGGCGAAAGGAAGGGGGGAGGCGAGGGGGAGAGTGGGTGGGTGGAGGGGAGGTAAGGGGGGGGCCAGGGAGAGGGAATCTTAATAGTTCCAGCCCAGGATGGTAAGAGGCCTGGTAGTCATGGAAACCCCACCTGTCCGATCCCGAGCCAGTCGGCCAGGTCGCGGGCGTTGGCCAGCGCGGTGGACAGCCCCACCACGCGCACCTTCCTGGAGGTGTGGGACGAGATGAAGTTGGTCCTGGAGACGATCACCTCTAGAACCGGCCCTCGGTCCTCCCCTGCAAACACAACATGGTACAGTCCAGTTAGGACAAAACATGGTACAGTCCAGTCAGTACATGGTACAGTCCAGGCAGTAGATGGTACAGTCCAGTCAGTACATGGTACAGTCCAGTCAGTACATGGTACAGTCCAGGTAGTACATGGTACAGTAAAAGTCAGTACATGGTACAGTCCAGTCAGTACATGGTACAGTCCAGGCAGTACATGGTACAGTCCAGTCAGTACATGGTACAGTCCAGGCAGTACATGGTACAGTCCAGGCAGTACATGGTACAGTCCAGTCAGTACATGGTACAGTCCAGTCAGTATATGGTACAGTCCAGTCAGTAGAGAGTCCAGTGCCAGCGTACCGAGCAGGTGGATCTCGTCGATGATGAGGATGGCCACCTTCTGGACGTAGCTGCGGTTCTGCCAGCTGCGGCTCACTCCGTCCCACTTCTCCGGCGTCGTGACGATGAGGTCGGCCTGGGCGATGGCTCGCATGTCTGGGGTCACATCACCCGTCAGCTCCACCACCCTGGAGGAGGGAGGGAGGGAGGAGGAGGGAGGGAGGGAGGGAGCGGAGGGAGGGAGGGGAAAGGGAGGAGGGGAGGGAGGGAGGAGGGAGGAGGGAGGGAGGGAGGAGGGAGGGAGGGGAGAGGGAGGAGGGAGGGAGGGAGGAGGGAGGGAGGGGAAAGGGAGGAGGGAGGGGAGAGGGAGGAGGGGAGGGAGGGAGGGAGGAGGGAGGAGGGAGGAGGGAGGGGAGAGGGAGGAGGGAGGGAGGGAGGAGGGAGGGAGGGGAAAGGGAGGAGGGAGGGGGAGAGGGAGGAGGGAGGGAGGGAGGAGGGAGGGAGGGGAGAGGGAGGAGGGAGGGAGGGAGGGAGGGAGGGAGGGAGGGAGGAGGGAGGGAGGGAGGGAGGAAGGAGGGAGGGAGGGAGGAGGGAGGGAGGGAGGGGAGAGGGAGGAGGGAGGGAGGGAGGGAGGGAGGGAGGGAGGGAGGG
>CAEFZP010002731.1:55000-70000 GCA_903064625.1 Mallotus villosus | reverse complement strand
AGACATAATATAGAGTAGACGCCGCATCGAACGCTACTGCCTACTGGCGCTGACGAGATTTGGGGCCGCCATCTTGGAACGGGCAATCGCTCCACTCAGTATAATCTGTTTGGCTGGGGCAATGAGCTGTCAGCGCATTTCATTAATCATACTGAACTGAATACCGAACTGATTTCCACACGGTTTGCTTTGCTGCAAAGGTCATGCATGTATCTATGATACAGGACATGGTTATTGTTTTCACAAAATACAACCAATAGTATGGTCATGTTAAATCTTACTTGTGAAAAGGCCCTGTTTGCGATTGTCCGACGATTTGAGCAGGTATATGATGCACAGTGCTGGCATCTTGTTTATTCTGATGCTACGCAACTAGGAATTTGCCCTGTCCAAGATGGCGGCCGCATTTCTCGCACCCAGCAGCCAATGCGGCGTCTACTCTTTATTATGTCTATGGTAGAAACCCTATTGGGGACTAAACCAGGAAGTAGAAATCCCACTGGAGACTGAACACAGTTAGAGTCATAAAGTAGCATGACCAGTATGATCTGATGCTCCCCCACCACCTACCCCTCCCCCCAGACTGTAAAACAGGAAGTGAGGAGGCAGCTCCAGACGTCTCCTCACCGATCTCATCCTTCCTCATCTCCTTCAGCTTGTCCATGCTGAGCTTCTTCTCCTCCAGGCGGGACAGCACCGTGTGGGGCAGCGTGGGGAACTGGCGGAGCGGGTGGGCAAAGCCCCACAGGCGCTTGTCGATCACCTTGCAGAGGGTGAGCAGGCGGTAGGTCATGGCTGGCCAGCGCATCCTCAGCGCGATCTCAAACAGGGCCCGCACGATACGAGCAGCGTTCTGGAGGGGAGGGGGGAGGGGAGACGATGATTATGGAGGGAGGAGAGTGAGACATGGAGAGAGAGAGAGAATGAATGAAATAGAGTAAATGTGTGCAAGAAAGATAGAGATAAATATATGAATGAGGAAGAGTGAAAGACATTAGAGAGATAAAGTGAAAGATAAATGAAGAGAGAGGAGAGAGGCAAAATCATTGTTTGACTAGTCATGTCTGGTGGAGCTGTGATTGATTTAACCAGACGTTAATGTGATCTGATTGATATCTTTGGCCAGACTGAACTCGTGATGGATTAGTTGGGTCTGGCTGTGCTCTGACAGATAGGTTGGAAGAGGATGCTCTGTGATTGATTGTATGGGTCTTACTATGCTGTAGGGAGGTTTAGAGTATCGACATAATGGACAAACTATGAATAGATTTATAGAATTACAGATATATAGGTCTAATTAATGAACTAAATCATGAACAAGCTAACTACTTAACAAACTAAGTAACCAATTAACTACTAGCTACTTAACCAACTAACCAAGAAAGTTACTAGCTAATTAACTAACTAACTAGTTAACTAACTAGTTCACAGTGACCAGCTGTGAGAGGCAGGCTCCTGCAGGGGGCACTGTGTTGGTTCCAGCCCAGCAGACGTGTGTGGGGTCAGTGTCCCTTTAAGAGCCGGGGACCTCTGCTTCCAGGGCTTTCTACGGAAGCCTCTCTCCCAGGACCAGCGCTGTGGTCAACTGCAACTGCTGGGAAACTGCTCAATGCTCCAGTTGCTAAAGTCATTGCTGTGTGTGTGTGTGTGTGTTTGTGTGTGTGTGGAGGGGGTTGGAGGTCAAGAAAGCTGTGTGTGATAAGTTATTGGGAAAAACCCTGTGTTGTTGATAGCAAGAGTGTGTGTGCCTGTGTGTGTGTGTGTGTGTCTGGTAAGAATACATGTCAGTGAGAGAGAGTGTGTGTGTTCATGCGCTTGAGATTGCATGTGTTTGTGTGTTAGTGTTAGAGGGTTAGGGGGTTGAAGGAGTATCAAGAGGCAATCTGGAGTAGAGATCAGACCCCCACGATCTCTCCCTCCAACCCCGACCGCCACTCCTCAATGCTGGCCCCCACATCTCATCCACCCCCTTATTCCCCCTCCTCACCCCTCCACCCCCCAGACCCAACCCCATTGCAGGCAGATCTAAAATCAGACGCATTAGCAGCAGAGAGAATCTGCACCAACTATTCCAGCTATTCAGCCACATGGAAGCAGTTACCGCTAGAAATCATGGATGGACGAATGGCTTCTGCAGAGAGGAGGGGGGAGAGGAGGGAGAGGGGAGGAGAGGGAGAGGAGGGAAGAGAGGAGGGAGAGGGGAGGAGAGGGAGAGGAGGGAGGAGATGAGAGTAGAGGACGGAAGAGGAGGAGAGGGAGAGGAGAGGAGGCAGTAGGGGTGGAGGAGAAGGAGAGGAGGGAAAATGAGAGCAAGAAGGAGGATAAAGGAGAGAAGAGAAAGGGAACGGGAAAAGGGAAGAGGAAAACTATACAGAAGATTCCGAGCCATCCGTCACCTGAGGACGTGTCCCTGAGGACGAACCAGGATCAAAGAGGATGAAGGCAGGCACACAGGTGCTCTGGAGAGAAGAGCCAGGAGGAGATACCTGGAGGCCAACAGGACACAGCTACCCCCATGACCGCTCTCTCACCAGGAAGACACCCAGGTAAGAGAGAGGGAGAAGCCCCAGAGAGGAGGAGTGTCTCTCGCCCCCCAGACTGACCTGAGCCACGTAGGAGAGGTCGGAGATGAGGGAGAAGCTGTCCACCTCTCCCCGCCCGATGTAGGTCTGCAGCAGGATGTTGATCTTGCCGTATCCGTTCTCCACGCCCCCCGCCGCCGGCAGCTCACAGTAGTTACACAACATCTGCTCCAGCTCCTCCATCTCCTCATCACGGACCTGCGCTCACACACACACACACACACACACACATGCACGCGCACACACATACACACACACGGGGATAGACACACACATACCAGATTGACATCACTGCAGATGCCACGTCTTTAGATATCCACTCCGACCAAAGCTATGATGTCATGACGACGTATGACGTCACAGAAGCTGAACATAAAGAAGGCGTGGGGGAGGGGTTGGGGGTGAAGGCGTGAGTTGACCTCTCACCTTGACCTGCTCAAACTCCTCGGCCTTGGACACGATGCTGAGGATGTCTGCCTCTGTCCTCTGGGAGTTGAAAAGCTCGTTGAAGGTCTGGGGGTCGGAGGTCAAACATTAGGACCGAGATAAGCAAGCAGGGTTACGACAGCTCACTAGCCTGGCATCGCCAGACCCAGCAGCACACGGGCACTAGTGTGGAACCTCTACGATCACTGACACTGGCGACAGTCATGGTATTGAACCCAGGCCAGATAAACTGTTGTGCAGCTCAGATACACCTTAGAGAAGGAACTACAACAAAACAAACACCCCTAGAATCTTCTCTCTCTCTCTAAGTAGTGGGTAGTTCTAGTTCTGGTTCTAGTTCTGGTACCCCAATGGTGTTGTACTTGATGTAGTAGTGGATAGTTCTAGTACCTCGATGGTGTTGTACTTGATGTAGTAGTGGATAGTTCTAGTACCTCGATGGTGTTGTACTTGATGTAGTAGTGGATAGTTCTAGTACCTCGATGGTGTTGTACTTGATGTAGTAGTGGATAGTTCTAGTACCTCGATGGTGTTGTACTTGATGTAGTAGTGGATAGTTCTAGTACCTCGATGGTGTTGTACTTGATGTAGTAGTGGATAGTTCTAGTACCTCGATGGTGTTGTACTTGATGTAGTAGTGGATAGTTCTAGTACCTCGATGGTGTTGTACTTGATGTAGTAGTGGATAGTTCTAGTACCTCGATGGTGTTGTACTTGATGTAGTAGTGGATAGTTCTAGTACCTCGATGGTGTTGTACTTGATGTAGTAGTGGATAGTTCTAGTACCTCGATGGTGTTGTACTTGATGTAGTAGTGGATAGTTCTAGTACCTCGATGGTGTTGTACTTGATGTAGTAGTGGATAGTTCTAGTACCTCGATGGTGTTGTACTTGATGTAGTAGTGGATAGTTCTAGTACCTCGATGCTGTTGTACTTGATGTAGTAGTGGATAGTTCTAGTACCTCGATGGTGTTGTACTTGATGTAGTAGTGGATAGTTCTAGTACCTCTATGCTGTTGTACTTGATGTAGTAGTGTATAGTTCTAGTACCTCGATGGTGTTGTACTTGATGTAGTAGTGGATAGTTCTAGTACCTCGATGGTGTTGTACTTGATGTAGTAGTGGATAGTTCTAGTACCTCGATGGTGTTGTACTTGATGTAGTAGTGGATAGTTCTAGTACCTCGATGGTGTTGTACTTGATGTAGTAGTGGATAGTTCTAGTACCTCGATGCTGTTGTACTTGATGTAGTAGTGGATAGTTCTAGTACCTCGATGGTGTTGTACTTGATGTAGTAGTGGATAGTTCTAGTACCTCGATGGTGTTGTACTTGATGTAGTAGTGGATAGTTCTAGTACCTCGATGCTGTTGTACTTGATGTAGTAGTGGATAGTTCTAGTACCTCGATGGTGTTGTACTTGATGTAGTAGTGGATAGTTCTAGTACCTCGATGGTGTTGTACTTGATGTAGAAGTAGATAGTTCTAGTACCTCGATGGTGTTGTACTTGATGTAGAAGTAGATAGTTCTAGTACCTCGATGGTGTTGTACTTGATGTAGTAGTGGATAGTTCTAGCACCTCGATGGTGTTGTACTTGATGTAGTAGTGGATAGTTCTAGTACCTCGATGGTGTTGTACTTGATGTAGTAGTGGATAGTTCTAGTACCTCGATGGTGTTGTACTTGATGTAGTAGTGGATAGTTCTAGTACCTCGATGGTGTTGTACTTGATGTAGTAGTGGATAGTTCTAGTACCTCGATGCTGTTGTACTTGATGTAGTAGTGGATAGTTCTAGTACCTCGATGGTGTTGTACTTGATGTAGTAGTGGATAGTTCTAGTACCTCGATGCTGTTGTACTTGATGTAGTAGTGGATAGTTCTAGTACCTCGATGGTGTTGTACTTGATGTAGTAGTGGATAGTTCTAGTACCTCGATGGTGTTGTACTTGATGTAGTAGTGGATAGTTCTAGTACCTCGATGCTGTTGTACTTGATGTAGTAGTGGATAGTTCTAGTACCTCGATGGTGTTGTACTTGATGTAGTAGTGGATAGTTCTAGTACCTCGATGGTGTTGTACTTGATGTAGTAGTGGATAGTTCTAGTACCTCAATGGTGTTGTACTTGATGTAGTAGTGGATAGTTCTAGTACCTCGATGGTGTTGTACTTGATGTAGTAGTGGATAGTTCTAGTACCTCGATGGTGTTGTACTTGATGTAGTAGTGGATAGTTCTAGTACCTCGATGGTGTTGTACTTGATGTAGTAGTGGATAGTTCTAGTACCTCGATGGTGTTGTACTTGATGTAGTAGTGGATAGTTCTAGTACCTCGATGGTGTTGTACTTGATGTAGTAGTGGATAGTTCTAGTACCTCAATGGTGTTGTACTTGATGTAGTAGTGTATAGTTCTAGTACCTCGATGGTGTTGTACTTGATGTAGTAGTGGATAGTTCTAGTACCTCGATGGTGTTGTACTTGATGTAGTAGTGTATAGTTCTAGTACCTCGATGGTGTTGTACTTGATGTAGTAGTGGATAGTTCTAGTACCTCGATGGTGTTGTACTTGATGTAGTAGTGGATAGTTCTAGTACCTCGATGGTGTTGTACTTGATGTAGTAGTGGATAGTTCTAGTACCTCGATGGTGTTGTACTTGATGTAGTAGTGGCTGGCGGTGCGGCCCAGGTCCGTGGAGGCGAAGTATCCTGTTCGCTCCTCAAAACGGATCATGCGGGCCTTGTCCAGCTTCCTGCCAGCAGCCTCCACCAGCTCCTTCCTGTACATGTCCAGACCAGGGTCCATCTGACACAAACATGAGGGAGATTGAGGTGGAGGAGAGAGATGTAGCTGGAGCTAGTGAGGCCGAGATATTGATGGAGATTGACGCCTATATTAAGTAGTGCATGATGTAGAGAGCTGGAGTCTATCCTCGACGGAGCATGGTGATTGAGATGCAGAGGAATGAAGAGATTTAAATTTTCTCTAGCTCTCTTCTTTCTCTGTCTTTCCTATCCACTCGTCATCTGCTGGCTCATTTCCTGCACTCACGCATGCGTCGCGTGTCCCTCTCTTTCGTACGCTGCTTCGGCTCTCTCTGCTTGCGCTGTCCTCGCCTGCTCTGGGCTGCAGATCGCCGCTCATTGTCGTTCGCTGCGGGAGCTCGCTGGCGCCGCGCTGCAGGGCGGGCCCTGGAGGTAGCGCGCTCAGCGTCGCGCCTGCTCGCGCCCGCGCGCGCCGATCTCGCGCCGCGCGCGCGCCCTCGCTCTCGCCCGTCGTCCTATCCTTCACTGCTGCGCTCCGCCCCGCCCCCGCTGAAGCCTCATCATCAACTGGCAACAAACACCAGGCAGCGTGGTTCTTTTCTGCTTCCCGAGTTAGTGCCCTGAACCCCTCATACCTGATAGGCTGTTGTGGTTGATCCCGTAGACCAGGGGGTTGGCCCTCATGCGGACGTCACAGGTAGGTGTAGCTCAGCCACCTCACCCCCTCGTCCACGTTAGTCACGGTCCCCAGAGCCACCTGGGAGCAGAGGAAGAGGCGTCAGAACCGGCTCGGTGGTCCTCCAGCACCACCCGGTGGAGGCCTGCTGCAACTACAGGCTGTTCTGTGCTTGGAGTCTGGTGCCATCTAGTGTTCATGAAATGTGCTTTACAACAGCTGTGTGTGTGTGTGTTTACAGCTGTGTATGTGTGTGTAACTGTGTGTGTGCGTGTTTTTTATATGGACTGTTTGTTTGTTTGTGGGCCACTGGGTGTCTATATTATATCTATATTTGTGTGGTTTATATAGACGAGCCTGCGCATGTATCTATGTGTGTGTGAGTGTGCAGGGGCGTGCGTGTGTGTCTGTGTGCGGCGTGCGTGCGAGTGAGTGTGCAGGGGCGTGCGTGTGTGTCTGTGTGTGGCGTGGGTGCGTGTGAGTGAGTGTGCACGGGCGTGCGTGTGTGTCTGTGTGGCGGCGTGCGTGCGAGTGAGTGTGCACGGGCATGCGTGTGTGTCTGTGTACGGCGTGTGTGCGTGTGTGTCTGTGTGCGGCGTGCGTGCGAGTGAGTGTGCAGGGGCGTGCGTGTGTGTCTGTGTGCGGCGTGGGTGCGTGTGAGTGAGTGTGCACGGGCATGCGTGTGTGTCTGTGTACGGCGTGTGTGCGTGTGTGTCTGTGTACGGCGTGTGTGCATGTGTGTGTGTACCTCTGCGTTGAGGTTGTCTGCCAGGCTGTTGAGGAACTGGCTCTCGATGGGGTTCTGCTGCGTGAGCAGCGTGAGGTAATGGCTCAGCTTGTCGTGGGTGGTGATGATGGCGCCCTCGCCGTACTGGTCGAACTGGGGCCTCCCGGCGCGCCCGAAGATCTGCATCACGTCCAGGATCCCCAGGTCCACCAGGGTGCCCCGCTTGGCGTCGTAAATCTGAGTGCCCTGTTACCGCGGCAACGACAGAGGAACGTTGGCGTGAGGGGGGGGGGCGGTGGAAAGCGATGGAGACTGGGAACGTCTGGGAGAGACTGGAGGATTTGGGGAAAGACTCCAAGGTAACAGGAGATACAGAGAGAGACTGGAAGATGATAGGAGACGCAAGCAAGACTGAGATATACAGGGAGAGACCGGAAGATAACAGCAGATGATAGGAGAGACTGGAAGATAATAGGCAAGACTGGGACAGAGAGGGAGAGACTGGGAGAGAGAGGGACAGACTGGGAGAGAGAGGGACAGACTGGGAGAGAGAGGGAGAGACTGGGAGAGAGAGGAACAGACTGGGAGAGAGAGGGACAGACTGGGAGAGAGAGGGAGAGAGGGGGACAGACTGGGAGAGAGAGGGAGAGACTGGGAGAGAGAGGGACAGACTGGGAGAGAGAGGGACAGACTGGGAGAGAGAGGGAGAGAGGGGGACAGACTGGGAGAGAGAGGGAGAGACTGGGAGAGAGAGGGAGAGACTGGGAGATAGAGGGAGAGAGGGACAGACTGGGAGAGAGAGGGAGAGACTGGGAGAGAGAGGGAGAGAATGGGAGAGAGAGGGAGAGACTGGGAGAGAGAGGGAGAGACTGGGAGAGAGAGGGAGAGACTGGGAAAGAGAGGGTGAGACTGGGAGAGAGGGACAGACTGGGAGAGAGAGGGACAGACTGAGAGAGAGAGGGTGAGACTGGGAGAGAGAGGGACAGACTGGGAGAGAGAGAGGGACAGACTGGGAGAGAGAGAAGGAGAGACTGGGAGAGAAAGGGTGAGACTGGGAGAGAGAGGGACAGACTGGGAGAGAGAGGGTGAGACTGGGAGAGAGAGGGACAGACTGGGAGAGAGAGAGGGACAGACTGGGAGAGAGAGAAGGAGAGACTGGGAGAGAGAGGGAGAGACTGGGAGAGAGAGGGACAGAGAGGGAGAGACTGGGAGAGAGAGGGACATACTGGGACAGAGAGGGACATACTGGGACAGAGAGGGACAGACTGGGAGAGAAAGGGACAGACTGGGAGAGAGAGGGACAGACTGGGAGAGAGAGGGACAGACTGGGAGAGAGAGGGAGAGACTGGGAGAGAGAGGTAGAGACTGGGAGAGAGAGAGGTAGAGACTGGGAGAAAGCGTCCGGGCGGGTCAGACCTTGATGATGACGGCGTGGGCGGGCAGGTTGACGCCCCAGGCCAGCGTGGCGGTGCAGCACAGCACCTTCAGGTAGCCCCTGGTGAACATGCTCTCCATCAGGCTGCGGTCGGCTCGCAGCATGCCCGCGTGGTGGATCCCAAAACCGTCAGGGAAGAACTCCCTCATCTGCTTGTTCCTGGAGCGCTGGATCTGAGGGAGGGAGGAGGGAGGGAGGAGAGAGAGATGATAGGTTTTTAGATGTATTTGATGCTCTTAAAGAGGAGTGCATGCACACACCAACACACACACAAGCAAACACGCTTGCGCAAACAAATACACACACACAAGCCCTCCCTGTTGATAGAGGCGTGTGTGGAGAGCCAACGGGGCTGGGGTGGTGACCTGGCCGGGCGGTAATGCCTCTCATCAGACGCAGCTTTATCTGCCTCTGCGGGCGTCTAAATGGAGGTCAGCATCGACAAGCCCTCTGCAGCACACAGCCCTATTACAAGCCTGTGTCTCTCTCTCTGTCTGTGTGAGGGTGTGTGTGTGTGAGGGTGTGTGTGTGAGAGCGTGTGTCTGAGTGTGTGTGGTCGTCTTCCTGTCTCCTAGCGTCATCTTCCTATCTCCTAATATCCTAGCATCCTCCTAATGTCTCCTAGCATCCTCCTCCTGCCTCCTAGCATCCTCCTCCTGCCTCCTATCTCCTAGCATCCTCCTCCTGCCCCCTATCTCCTAGCATCCTCCTCCTGCCTCCTAGCATCCTCCTCCTGCCTCCTACCTCCTAGCATCTTCCTCCTGCCTCCTAGCATCCTCCTCCTGCCTCCTATCTCCTAGCATCCTCCTCCTGCCCCCTATCTCCTAGCATCCGCCTCCTGCCTCCTATCTCCTAGCATCCTCCTCCTGCCTCCTAGCATCCTCCTAATGTCTCCTAGCATCCTCCTCCTGCCTCCTAGCATCCTCCTACTGCCTCCTATCTCCTAGCATCCTCCTCCTGCCTCCTATCTCCTAGCATCCTCGTACTGCCTCCTAGCATCCTCCTCCTGCCTCCTATCTCCTAGCATCCTCCTCCTGCCCCCTATCTCCTAGCATCCTCCTCCTGCCCCCTATCTCCTAGCATCCTCCTCCTGCCTCCTAGCATCCTCCTCCTGCCTCCTAGAATCCTCCTCCTACCTCCTAGCATACTCCTCCTACCTCCTAGCATCCTCCTCCTGCCTCCTAGCATCCTCTCCCTGCCTCCTAGAATCTTCCTCCTATCTCCTAGCATCCTCCTACTGCCTCCTAGCATCCTCCCCCTCCCTCCTAGCATCCTCCCTCTGCCTCCTAGCATCCTCCCCCTGCCTCCTAGCATCCTCCTCCTAGAATCCTCCTCATGCCTATCTCCTAGCATCCTCCTACTGCCTCCTAGCATCCTCCTCCTGCCTCCTAGAATCCTCCTACTGCCTCCTAGCATCCTCCTCCTGCCTCCTAGAATCCTCCTCCTGCCTCCTAGCATCCTCCTCCCAGAATCTTCCTCCAGCCTCCTAGCATCCTCCTCCTGCCTCCTAGCATCCTCCTCCTGCCTCCTAGCATCCTCCTCCTAGAATCCTCCTCCTACCTCCTATCTCCTAGCATCCTCCTCCTGCCTCCTAGCATCCTCCTCATTCTTCCTTAAACAGGCTCCACCTTCATAGACACCCCTCCCCTAATGCTGATAACAATGAGAGGCACTGCATGCAATCAAGAGCACACTTACTTATCTAACTGTACTCAGGATTGTTAATTGTTGATTTGCTTGTGCGGCCCTCGATAGTCATAATGTTTGCCCCCTCCATTCGACAGGCTTTTAATGCTGAGTGAGCTGATAGAGGGGGTGGATGAGCCGCCTCTTACATCTCTCCTCCACTCCTCTCTCTACATCTCTCCTCCACTCCTCTCTCTACATCTCTCCTCCACTCCTCTCTCTACATCTCTCCTCCAATCCTCTCTCTCCATCTCTCCTCCACTCCTCTCTCTACATCTCTCCTCCACTCCTCTCTCTACATCTCTCCTCCAATCCTCTCTCTACATCTCCCCTCCAATCCTCTCTCTCCATCTCCCCTCCAATCCTCTCTCTCCATCTCCCCTCCACTCTTCTCCATCTCTCCTCCAATCCTCTCTCTACATCTCCCCTCCAATCCTCTCTCTCCATCTCCCCTCCAATCCTCTCTCTACATCTCCCCTCCAATCCTCCCTCTCCATCTCCCCTTTACTCATCTCTCTCCATCTCCCCTCCAATCCTCTCTCTCCCATCTCCCCTCCAATCCCCTCTCTCCGTCTCCCCTCCAATCCTCTCTCTCCGTCCGTCTCCCCCTTCAATCCTCCCTCTCCATCTCCCCTCTAATCCTCTCTCTCCATCTCCCCTCCAATCCTCTCTCCCCATCTCCCCTCCAATCCTCTCTCCCCATCTCCCCTCCAATCCTCTCTCTACATCTCCCATACTCTCTGTCACCCCTCCCCCTCCTCTCTCCATCTCCTCCCCAATCCTCCATCTCTCCACTCTTCTTTTTCCATCTCTCATCCACTCATCCCTCTCTCATCCACTCCTCCCTCTCTCATCCACTCTGCTCCCTCTTCATCTCTCCACTTCTCCCTCAAACACAATCTCTCACTGTCAATCTCTTCCTTTCCACTTTCCCTCTATCTCTCTCTGTGTTTAACTTTCTCTCCCTCTGTGGACATTGCAGCAGGTGAATGAGGACAGCTATAATGATGTCTGTTTTATTGTGTGTGTGTGTGTGTGTGTGTTTGTGTGAAAGATAAATGTGCTTCTTCTGAGAAAATGGATTAAGAGAAATCAGCATGTGACACACAAACACATCTGGGTTTGCTTTGCCTGTATGTGTGTGTTTGGTCTGCCTGTGTGTGTGTGTTTGGTCTGCCTGTGTGTGTGTTGGGTCTGTGTGCGTGTGTGTTGGGTCTGTGTGTGTGTGTGTGTGTGTGTTGGGTCTGCCTGTGTGTGTGTCTCTGTCTGTCTGTCTGCGTGACTAGGATGAGAGAGGCTGCTAACCCAGGACGCCGTGACGTAGCGGCTCTGACACATGACGAGCAGCGGCGAGGAGGAGCACTCCCTGACACACACACACACACATACACTGGAAGAGAGTGTTCAGGTCCACACACAGAGAGAGAGAGACACTGGCAGAGAGTGTTCAGGTCTAGAGAGAGAGAGAGAAAGAGAGAGAGAGAGAGAGAGAGAGAGAGAGAGAGAGAGAGAGAGAGAGAGAGAGAGAGAGAGAGTGCTGGGGGGGAGGAGAGAGCAACACTCCACATTAATGGGTCTTCAGTACAGTACCTCTATTGAGTCCAATCTGCTTCAAATAGGGCCCTAAATTACAATCATGCACCTCTTCACTAGTTGAGAACATAATTCACTGACTCCACACACATACACACACAGACATGCTGTTCCCAACCTGGCCACAAGGTGTCTCTCCATCTCCACGAAGGACTTCCAGTGAACAATGTCTACAGTTACTTTCATCTCGGAGAGGAAAGAAAAGAAATGAGAAAGGGGGATAGAGGGAGGAGAGAAGGGGAATGGAGGGGTGGGGACAGGAGAGATGGGTCGGGGAGAGGAGAGGAGAGATGGGAAATGGAGAGATGGGGAGTGGAGAGATGGGGAGTGGAGACGTGTTTACATGTCACGTAACATGTAAACACAAGGCCTGCTTTCCTGAGAGCTGTGTCCAACAGAATGATGGCGTGGACAGGAAGAGAGCGTAGATCACATCCCATATCTCACTCTCACACAGAGGCAAACATCTTCTGCTTGTTACATGCACATCGGAATGATGTCCCTCAATGTGACCCATCCACACACACACTCTTACACACACCCTTACACACACCCACGTACACACCATTTGAGCACCCACCCACCCACCCACTACACCTCTCTCTACACCTCTCTCTCTACCTCTCTGTCTCTCTCTACCTCTCTCTACAGCTCTGTGCAGGCTTACCAAACAGCCATTAGTCCACCAGCGCTCACTCAAGTGGGAGCACTGAGATCTCTAAGCTTGACTGACAGGTTCTACAGCCCCCGAGATAAAGCCAATTAATGGGCATTATGAGAGAAAAAATACTGCAGGATCACTCCTGACTTTTAAAGCAGGATAAATAATGCCAAATTATATAATTGACCTTAAAGGTGCAGCATTTCTCTACATATGCATACTGGAGATTAAAAAACACATCTATAAATATTAATGTGGGGCAATTTCCAAGTGCAAATAAGCCATGTATTATATCTCTCTTCCACTCTTTCTCTGTGTTGGCTTAAAGTGAGATCAAAGCCCATCCCGCCTACCTCAACTCCACCCCACCATCAACACACACCAGCCCCTCATCCCCCTCCACAGGACAGACAGACAGGCAGACAGACAGACAGAGAGACAGACAGAAAGGAAGCCATAGAGACAGACAGACAGACAGGAAGACATAGAGACAGACAGACAGACAGACAGACAGACAGACAGACAGACAGACAGACAGACAGACAGACAGACAGACAGACAGACAGACAGACAGACAGACAGAAAGGAAGACAGACAGACAGACAGACAGACAGACAGAAAGGAAGCCATAGAGACAGACACACAGACAGGAAGACATAGATACAGACAGACAGACAGACAGACAGACAGACAGGCAGGAAGACATAGAGACAGACATAGAGACAGACATAGAGACAGACAGACAGGCAGGAAGACATAGAGACAGACATAGAGACAGACAGACAGACAGACAGACAGGCAGGAAGACATAGAGACAGACATAGAGACAGACATAGAGACAGACAGACAGACAGACAGACAGACAGACAGACAGTATTAGGGGTTAGGGCTTGGACAGTATGAAGCACAGCCCCAGTAGAATGTTCTCTACTGTTGAACACACTTCTAAACATGAACCCAATTCTAAACATGAACCCAATTCTAAACATGAACCCAATTGACAAAACACAGTCCTACACAACACAGTCCTACATATGCACAATGCGTACAGTATTTCTACGCTGCCTTCTAACTCATCCAAGTCTAACCAGGTCACCGCCGTTTTCAGCACCCTACATAATCTCCCACGTCTGGATTTCAAGTTTTACAAAGAATGAAAAGCGATCTGATTTGTATATATTTATACATATTCCATATAAAGAGCTTGGAGATTAGAGGCACATCAATCTTGGCCCTGCCTCCGGGAATACAGAAAAGGTTACTAAATTTATCAGCTAGCTTTGTGCTGGGAGATATTTAAATATGGAGGCTGAAAGTCTGCCTGGCTGTCCTCAGAGAAAGACTTTAGTTCCACCTCTGTGTTCTCTCTCAGCACAGAGCCTATCCATTACACACACACGCACGCACACACACACACACACACACACACACACACACACACACACACACCACACACACACACACACACACACACACACACCACACACACACACACACACACACACACACACACACCCACACACACACACACACACACACACACACACACACACACACACACACACACACACACACACCACACGCACACCCACACACACACACACAAGCACTCCCTCACACGCATGGTCATGACTCATTACAGTGGCATATAGTTGTATACCCACACGCTACCTCAAATGCAGACACGTGCTAACTCAAAAACACACACACATGCTGCCTCAAATACACACACATGTGCTAACACACACACAGACACACGTGTGCTAACACACACACACACTCACACACACAGAGCTTAGGCCCAGTCCTTGTGGTGTGTCAGAGCTCCAGAGGCAGGCGGCAGAGGTGAGCCGGATCACACAGAGTTCTATCCATCACTGAGGGAGAGGCAGGAGCAGGAAGACTGTGTGTGTGTGTGTGTGTGTGTGTGTGATGTGTGTGTGTGTGTGTGTGTGAGGTGTGTGTGTGAGTGTGTGAGGTGTGTGTGTGAGTGTGTGAGGTGTGTGTGTGAGGTGTGTGTGTGTGTGTGTGTGTGTGTGTGTGTGTGAGAGAGGTGTGTGTGTGTGTGTGAGGTGTGTGTGTGTGAGTGTGTGAGAGTGTTTATGTTTGTATGTGTGTGAGCCTGTGTGCGTGTGTTCATGAGTGCGTATGTGAGTGTGTGTGTGTTTATGAGTGTGTGTGTGTATGTGTGTGTGAGTGTGTATGTGTGTGTGAGTGTGTGTTTATGAGTGTGTGTGTGTATGTGTGTGTGTGAGTGTGTGATACTCAAGCATAGCCTGTCTATTGATCCCTGTAGTGTGCTCCATGTCTGCAGCTAGGAGCCCAGGACCAGCACGATTTATCATCACCAGGTTCTGATCACGCCACACCACGCTACACAACCCTGTCTAGACAGAGACTAACAACCCTGCCTGCCTGCCTGTCTGTCTCTCTA
>CAEFZP010002731.1:45000-50000 GCA_903064625.1 Mallotus villosus | reverse complement strand
ATACACTGTATGAACCACCACAGGGTAGATACACTGTATGAACCAACACAGAGTAGATACACTGTATGAACCAGCACAGGGTAGATATCGCCACATTCATCCGTTAACTCTCTCACAACCGATAACTATGATCACAGCGTTCACACTCATAGATATACCGTGCACACACACACATTTATATTAATGCAATGATATATACAGTATATACGTGTGTGTGTGTGATAGTGTGACAGAGAGAGAAGGAGTGAGGCCCTATGCGAGCGTGTGCGAGCGTGTGCGAGCGTGTGCGAGCGCTATCTTGCAGACTCCTGGGGAGAGTGCGAGACAGGGAAGATTGGTAAGGCCTTTACCATGACACAGTACCTGTCACAGGCCATTATCTAGATAAGCACCCAGCCAATCGCAGCCGCAGGACGGCAGGGGCCAGGGCAGGCGGGCAGGCCAGCTGTCTAAGCGGACACTGATCCACACCGCAGAGGAAGCAGACACAGGCGGCTCACAAACTCGGTTTTGTCTTTCCTCGATCGTCAGTTGAACTTGAAGGTTTTATGGCCTAGATTGAAGATGTTGGCTTTGCACTCCTTGACTCTGACCGCATTTATGAGCACCTTTCCGTGTATGTGGCTTTGGATACAAATAGTCGACAAAATAACGACTCGCATGACATTTATAAATCCCTTCGAGGAAGCGCATGAACAATGTTAGACACCAAACCAACAGGAAATGTAGAGCCAATCAAACAAAACAGTTGCACTCCGAATATCAGAACTGGGTTAGTGTTCGCCTCCAAACATATTTGCATAACATTTTATGAAAAAGGCAATTTGGTTTGTGGGAATTTCCATATTCATGTGTCTGGAGAAGTGAAGCAACCATCACGACAGGGTCACAAGCCCTGACCCCCCCCCACGACACACACACGCACCCGTGCGCACACGCACATTCCGGAAACAGCCAGTTAGGGCACTCTGTAAGTTGGGCCAGTCTTTGAACACAGAAAGGTGAGGGGCTGGGGGAGGAGCCAATGGCGAGGGGAATTGCTATTGGATGGGGGAGGAGCCATCAGAGTGTTAATAGAGGATCTGAGATCTGGGCTCACACCTCTCCAGGTGGACCAGGCACTTCCTGTTTACTCCTCAGCGAGGTAACCTTAAAGCGCTAGGAGTCCCTGGTCTATTCAGCTTCTCACTAGG
The DNA here is from genome assembly GCA_903064625.1 of Mallotus villosus. Taxonomy (NCBI): domain Eukaryota; kingdom Metazoa; phylum Chordata; class Actinopteri; order Osmeriformes; family Salangidae; genus Mallotus; species Mallotus villosus. The sequence continues at coordinate 48,807 of CAEFZP010002731.1, read as the reverse complement.
CAGGGTGACAGAGGGGAGCTTGTGAGAGGAGAGACACAGACTCGTTCTTGAGCAAGGTTGAGGTGAGTAGCAGCTAGCAGCAGTTAGCGGCGTCCCGTGTTAGCTCCCAGTGACGCCAGCCTCTCTGGGACACCAGCGGGACAGGGAAACTGCTTTTACAGCCTGCCGTAACGTTTGTTTAAGAGGCAGGCTGTTTCTCTTCGTCAAGGGCCGTGATAAGTGCAGTTTTATGGTTGACGGGCAGCAGTCAGGATCTTCAGAGGGCGTTCTAAAGGGTGTCTCTTTATCTCTCTTTATCTCTCTGTCTGTGGAACTATCTGTCTATCACACAGCTGTGATCTTGGTAGGGCTGTGTCTGGGGTCTGGGTAGGGCTGTGTCTGGGGTCTGGGTAGGGCTGTGTCTGGGGTCTGGGTAGGGCTGTGTCTGGGGTCTGGGTAGGGCTGTGTCTGGGGTCTGGGTAGGGCTGTGTTGGGGTCTGGGTGGCTGGGTCTGGGTAGGGCTGTGTCTGGGGTCTGGGTAGGGCTGTGTCTGGGTAGGGCTGTGTCTGGGGTCTGGGTAGGGCTGTGTCTGGGGTCTGGGTAGGGCTGTGTCTGGGGTCTGGGTAGGGCTGTGTCTGGGGTCTGGGTAGGGCTGTGTCTGGGGTCGGGTAGGGCTGTGTCTGGGTAGAGCTGTGTCTGGGGTCTGGGTAGGGCTGTGTCTGGGTAGAGCTGTGTCTGGGGTCTGGGTAGGGCTGTGTCTGGGGTCTGGGTAGGGCTGTGTCTGGGGGGTAGGGTAGGGCTGTGTCTGGGGTGAGGGTAGGGCTGTGTCCGGGGTCTGGGTAGGGCTGTGTCTGGGGTCTGGGTAGGGCTGTGTCTGGGTGAGCTGTGCTGGGGCTGGGTAGGGCTGTGTCTGGGTAGAGCTGTGTCTAGGGTGTCTGGGTAGAGCTGTGTCTGGGGTCTGGGTAGGGCTGTGTCTGGGGTCTAGGGTAGGGCTGTGTCTGGGTCTGGGTAGGGCTGTGTCTGGGGGTCTGGGTAGGGCTGTGTCTGGGGTCTGGGTAGGGCTGTGTCTGGGGTCTGGGTAGGGCTGTGTCTGGGTAGGCTGTGTCTGGGGTCTGGGTAGGGCTGTGTCTGGGGTCTGGGTAGAGCTGTGTCTGGGGTCTGGGTAGGGCTGTGTCTGGGGTCTGGGAGCTGTGTCTGGGGTCTGGGTAGGGCTGTGTCTGGGGTGGGTAGGGCTGTGTCTGGGGTCTGGGTAGGGCTGTGTCTGGGGTCTGGGTAGGGCTGTGTCGGGTAGGCTTGTCGGGGTCTGGGTAGGGCTGTGTCTGGGTAGGCTGTGTCGGGGTCTGGGTAGGGATGTGTCTGGGGTCTGGGTAGAGCTGTGTCTGGGGTCTGGGTAGGGCTGTGTCTGGGGTCTGGGTAGGGCTGTGTCGGGGCTATGAGACTCTGAGACTTGATTTCCCTCTCTGAATCCTCCCCTCTCTCTCAGGCTCTCAACATTGTCTCACAGTCCAGAGATACTTGGCTTGTTTTGGTTTGCCTTTGTAGAATTAAAGACCTGTCCTTCAGGGAACTGTCTTCTTTTCTACTGCCATATTTTATTGATGAAGCCACTCATCCTGTGGTTTCCAGAGGCAACAATCTAACAGGCGCACACCCACACACACACAGAAGCAAACACACACACACACACGGACGGACGCACGCACGCTCTCCCTCAAGAGCTTACTGTGCAGCAATCAATAATTCACTGCATCTTAAAAGCAGGAATAACTTGTAATGTGTTGACTTTTGGTTCCACCTCGCTCGCTCGCACACACTCACACACACACACACACATATTATACTAGCAAACACGAGAAAGCAATCTCTGCTGGATTGTTCCTGTTCATCTGTGATATCATGCACAGACCTGAATGATAGGCCTGTGTATAGATGAAGTTATTGCAGCCATTTTGCATGGAGACATGTTTGGAGTCGCTTCTCTGCGAGGTGATCTCGACCTCACGGTGAATCTCCTGACTGGCAGACCGGGCTCCTGAACCTCTGAACGGCGCGCACAAAGAAACCGGTTCTGTCTAGAACGTTCTTAACAGGTCCAGGATGCCTGGCTCGCACGGCGGAAAAAAACGCAAGGCCGACAAGAGGCCGGGTGGACCCTCGGTGACCCTATTAGACGGTCGCTTTGTGAGGGCGTCTTCGTATGCTGATGAGTAACTCTCCGTTTACTGGCCTCTCAGTCGTGACGCCGCGGCCGGCCATTCAGACGACGGGAACCTTGTCCTTGGGATTCCGCGGAAAACATCGCCGGCACGGACTCCACCACGTCTTTTGTGCCGCCTTCCTTTTCACCGCTGAATAGTTTATTCTTTCCCAGTTCTTTGACTCTCCCTCCCTCTCTTCTGATTACTCCTTTAATCCCTCCAGAGTCACGACACGGAAGACAGACAGGCAGAAAGAGAGAGAGAGAGAGAGAGAGAGAGAGAGAGAGAGAGAGAGAGAGAGCGAGAGAGAGAGAGAGGAGAGAGAGGAAGAAAGAAAGAGAAACAGACAGACAGACAGAGACATACAGAGAGAGACAAAGAGAGAGACAGACAGAAAGAGAGACCGACAGAGAGAGAGAGAGAGAGAGAGACAGACAGAAAGAGAGAGACAGGCAAGCAGACAGTGCCTCACTGGAGGAGAAGAGGAGTGGAAAAGAGGAGAGGAGTGGAGAAGAGGAGGAGAGAGGAGGAGTATAACCCAGTCAGCAAGTCTAGATGCGTGAGGGCTGCAGATAACTCCAGCCTGAACCCAGTAAACAGCGGGGTCACATGTAGAGACCGCTTTCAATTACCCAGCGGTTAACCCCAGCCAGAGGTCCCCTCTCTGCACTGCCACACACACACATATACACAGAGACACACACACCGAGGCCGCTCCCTCTCTGTATCTGTCGTGGTCTCCCCCCGTCAGAACTTCCTCTCCTCTCCACCTGGCCTTCAGCAGCAGCACACACACGGGTGCCGCAGAACAGCAGCCGCAAGCTGAGCGTGCGTGTGTGTGAGAGTACAGGGAGAGAGAACACCATCCAAATCCTTCTTACTGTACCTAAGGGACCAGAAAATCCCTATCCCCTTTAATCATTCCTGGGACGGATTGACACCTGCCAGGAGTCCGTCAGGAAGGAACACCGACATTGAACGTTCTGGAACGTTGTGGGAGCGTCTCCTCGCCTGGCAGCATTTGCATAATCACTGTAATATCCCTGCTGGCCGGACGGACGGCTGCACAGCCCTGCCAGTCATCATCAGGAGGAATTCTCACACACACACACACACACACATAGACACACACATACAGTAAGAAACACTCACCCATAATACACACACACACACACAGTAAGACACACACACACCCATAGACACACGCACACAGCCTAAAACTCACGACAACCATGGAAATGACTCAGTCACAACTGAGTAACACACGGGGTAACAAACACACACACACACACAAACAAACAATCACAGGAGCGAGGTTGCAGGGCCCCAAATAAGCCCCCTGTGTGTCTTAGAATGTGTGTATGAAGTGTAACACCTGTCGACCGGTTCACATGCAAAGCACAGCAGCCCCTGCACACGCCTGCACACGCCTGCACACCCCTGCGCGATGATATCCACCCTCTGAACGCACGCCAGAACTTTACACGACTTACAATAACACAGGCTTCACACACGTGTCACGTAGGCGTACGTGAACACTAGGCCTAACTGTTTGATAGATATCTAGGCGTACGTGAACACTAGGCCTACCTGTTTGATAGATATCTAGGCGTGCGTGAACACTAGGCCT
>CAEFZP010002731.1:0-42500 GCA_903064625.1 Mallotus villosus | reverse complement strand
GACACAGAGTGAGAGTGAGAGAGACACAGAGTAAGAGACACAGAGAGAGAGACACAGAGAGAGAGACAGAGAGAGAGACAGAGTGAGAGTGAGACACAGAGAGAGAGACAGAGAGAGAGACACAGAGTGAGAGTGAGAGAGACACAGAGTAAGAGACACAGAGAGAGAGACACAGAGTGAGAGTGAGAGACAAAGAAGTGAGGGCCTGCTACTTCTAGAAGTGGCCACTTACAACAACTCAGTCACAATTAAGAGTTCTTAAGAATTAAGACTAGGATTTTAGTGCGAGATAAAAGACAAAAACACACACGGCTGCATAATGAATGAGTGTCTGGGAATGGGGAAACTCCTATTAAACACTTTCTGTAAAAGCAGTTCATTAAATCCTCTCTAGTTTGCATTTAAATCAATCTGCCCGGCCATTAGAGACTGGAGCGCTCTCTCTCTCTCAGACACACACACCAACACCCACACACACACCGTACACACACATATACCACACACACACACACACACACACACCGTACACACACACACACACACACACCGTACACACACACACACTTCCTAATTGGGAGCTGCCTCAAAATGGATGCTCTGGCAGGCAGGTTGGAGTGCTCGCTTTAATTATCCCCCCCCCTCCCCTCCCTCCCTCCCTCCCTCCCTCCTCTCCCCCCCCTCTCCCAAAACACTAAAAGAGGTTTTAACGTTAGCGGCAAACGCCCCACTATCGCCTTCTGTGGTGTCGGACGTCTGACACAGGCTCTGGTTACTGCAAACAGTCGCCGTGGCTACGGGCTACGCCCCTCAGGGCTGAAGAGGCAGAATGTGGGTCCTGCTCCTCAGGGAAGCAGCGCCTGGAGGATGCCGGTGCCGTGAGGCTCTGTCGGGGGCCAAACGCCTTTCTGGTTCATTCCTGTGACCCGCTCGCCCCAGACACGTTCACGCCGCGCGTCCTTGAGTCCTGAGCGGTACGCCTGCAGAATTACAACTTCACTCAGAGCCCGGTTTCTCAAGACAGACAAAGATGCCTGCCGGGGTGGGGTGGGGGGTGCGGGGTGGGGGTCCAACATGTGACCTTCTGATCAGAAGTTAAACGTTCTACTACTGAGCTACACCTGGGAGAAGGTTCCGGTCTGTGTCAGAACGTCGCTTCACGTCCGCCAGAACGATTCCGACACGGAACCGTCCGGAGGGAACACGAGGCGTTCTGTGAAGGACCAGTCGTGGAGAGTCCAGAAGGGCGGCGGGGCAGAGAGGGGTGTGGGCAGGGAGTGGGCAGGGTGTGGGCAGGGAGTGGGCAGGGAGTGGCCAGGGAGTGGGCAGGGTGTGGGCAGGGTGTGGGAAGGGTGTGGGCAGGGTGTGGGCAGGGTGTGGGCAGGGTGTGGGCAGGGTGTGGGCAGGGTGTGGGCAGGGTGTGGGCAGGGTGTGGGCAGGGTGTGGGCGTCTGTCATCCATGCTGCTAACAGGGCTGGGGGCTGGGGTTCTACCCACAGTGGTAGTGGAGTGTTGATATGTGCGCTGGTGTGGAACGTGGGCAATGACAAGGTCTCCCCACAGCTGCACTTAGCTCCTAATTACCCATGATGCCTGTCTGTCTGGAGGGCACACACCTGCCTGCCTGTTTGTCTGACTGTCTGCCTGTCTCACTGCCTGCCTGTTTGTGTGACTATCTGCCTGTCTCACTGCCTGCCTGTCTCACAAAGGAGAGGAGGACAGGAGGTGAGTTGGAGAAGGGGAGATGAGAGGAGAAGGGGAGGTCAGGAGGAGAGGAGTAGAGAGGAGAAGTAGACGAGAGGAGGAGTAGAGATGAGGAGAAGTTGCCAGCCCTCCACCCACCACCCCCCCCCCACACACACACACACACACACACGGGTACGTGTGCCTGCAACTCTCCAGACCCCTCGGCTGTTACCATGGCAACTATCTCGCGCCACGGAGAGTGGAGGGTGTGGGAGGTAGAGGTAAGTGGCGAGAGGGAGAGGGAGGGAGGGCAGAGTACGAAGGGCAGGAAGGGGGTACAGAGGAGGCGTGAATGGGTGAGGAGGAGTGAGGGTTGGGGGAGGGATGACGAGAGACAGAGGGAGGGATGATGGAGGGGTGAGGAGAGAGAGGGAGGGATGAGGAGAGATAGAGGGAGGGATGATGGAGGGGTGAGGAGAGAGAGGGAGGGATGGAGGGATGAGGAGAGACAGAGGGAGGGATGATAAAGAGGTGAGGAGAGAGAGAGGGAGGGATGATAGAGAGGTGAGGAGAGACAGAGGGGAGGGATGGTGGAGGGGTGAGGAGGGCTGGGCAGGGGGAGTTGTGTGCTGGGTTGTCTGGCTGGCTGTCTGGCTGGATGGCCGTCTCTCTGCGGTGCCCTGGCTGGCGAGTGGCAGGGAGAAGCGGCCCCCAGGAGCAGAGGCGCCTCCCTGACACAGGAAGCTGGAGAGTTTGAAAAGCGTCCCTCAGCAAACAGCAGAGAGACTTCCTCCTCATCGACACCGAGGCTCCTAGTAGGTGCAGGAGAGCCCATCGCTTCACCTCTCCCCCACGACGCTCCACTGCTCCGCTCCCACCTCCTCTCCTATCCCCTTCTCATCGCTCCCCTTCCCTCTCCCCTATACTCGCCCCCCCCCCTCTCCCTCCTCCCCCTCCGGGGGGTGTATCGCAGACCAGGTCCCTTAACCCCTGTGCCATTTAAAAGTTCACCTAAAGGGAGACTGAGAGCAAAGCACATTCCCTGATAAGGGAAATTAACTTCCAGACACATGAATGAGTGCTATTCACAGTGTCATTAGCGGGGCGCCCCGGTGCTCGCTCATCTCCTCTCTCACGCTCGCTCGCTCCGTCCCTTCCTCTCTCACGCTCGCTCCGTCCCTTCCTCTCTCATCCCGCCGGCAGAAGCAGCACGCGTGTTCACCCCTCGACCACGACGTCTCATGTACACATGTACACCGAGCTGTGGCGTTTCCGTGCAACACCCATGCACAGGGAGAGTGTTTAGAACGAGGGAGAGAGAGACAGAGAGTGTGAGTGTGTGAGAGAGAGAGAGAGAGAGAGAGAGAGAGAGTGTTAATAATATGCCGTCCCTTCACAGCGGAAGCCGAACATGCGAGCCAATTAAGTACGTTGAATGGAATTGAGAGAGGAAGAAATGTATAGAGGAAGAAAGGGAAAGAGAAAAATGGAGAGGGAGCCATGCGGAGAGAAGGGAGGAATGCGTGGAGAGAAAAGAGAAAAGCAGAGAGTGCAGGAGAGAGAACGTGGTGGAGGGGGGGGTGTGGAGGAGTGGAGTGGGGGTACAGGACAAGAGAACTAGCTGACTACATTACCAGTACTCACCAGATGAGAGCTCTGCACACTTAGTCCCTCGCTCTGAACAACATGAAAGCCCTGTCAGATTGTGTACCTCTTTCTCTCTCTCTCTCTCTCTCTCTCTCTCTCTCTCTCCCTCTCTCAATAAAATTACACAAAGAGCAACAAAATTAGACCGGAAGAAAGAGAGCAAAAGCAAAATACGGCCGCGTCTATCTAGCTGTATTTGAGGTCTAATCATGCTCTTTGTTGAGTTTTCCAACGTGGACGGAGACAGACCCGAATCGAACGCGTCTCTCTCCTGATGCAGTACATCTGGATCGGTTTCTCCAGAACCATCCACATCTCTCTACCTGTCTTGCTCTCCCCCGCCCCTCCCTCCCTCTCTCCATCTCTTTCTCTCTATATCTACCTGTCTTGCTCTCCCCACCCCTCCCCCCCTCTCTCCATCTCTTTCTCTCTATATCTACCTGTCTTGCTCTCCCCACCCCTCCCTCCCTCTCTCTGTCCCTCCAATCTTAAGTCTCTGTGAGTTTTATGAACCTCTTAAGTCTGAGCTCCACTATCCTCTTCTCAGCCTGATACTGTAGATACGCCTGTTCCTGCACCCATTCCACTTTGTGCTGTCTGGGTTAGGGTTAGTCTCCTAGTCTGTCTGTCCCCTAGTCTACCTGTCTATGTCCTCCTACTCTACCTGTCTGTCTGTCCCCTAGTCTACCTGTCTATGTCCTCCTACTCTACCTGTCTGTCTGTCCTCTAGTCTACCTGTCTATGTCCTCCTACTCTACCTGTCTGTCTGTCTTCTAGTCTACCTGTCTATGTCCTCCTACTCTACCTGTCTGTCTGTCCCCTAGTCTACTGTCTATGTCCTCCTACTCTACCTGTCTGTCTGTCCTCTATCTACCTGTCTATGTCCTCCTACTCTACCTGTCTGTCTGTCCCCTAGTCTACCTGTCTATGTCCTCCTACTTTACCTGTCTGTCTGCCTGTCTGTCAGGCAGGACCTGCTGAAGGTGGCTCTGGTAGGGGGGAGAGAGAGAGTCTTTGAGGGGGGTTGGTCAGAGGCAGGGCCTGTGAGGGGGTTGGTCAGAGGCAGGGCCTGTGAGGGGGTTGGTCAGAGGCAGGGCCTGTGAGGGGGTTGGTCAGAGGCAGGGCCTGTGAGGGGGTTGGTCAGAGGCAGGGCCTGTGAGGGGGTTGGTCAGAGGCAGGGCCTGTGAGGGGGTTGATCAGAGGCAGGGCCTGTGAGGGGGTTGGTCAGAGGCAGGGCCTGTGAGGGGGTTGGTCAGAGGCAGGGCCTGTGAGGGGGTTGGTCAGAGGCAGGGCCTGTGAGGGGGTTGGTCAGAGGCAGGGCCTGTGAGGGGGTTGGTCAGAGGCAGGGCCTGCTGAAGGTGGCTCTGGGTGTGTTGACGAGCACTCTGACTATAAAACAGCTCAGGCTCAGTTGACTGGTTCTCCACCTGCATGTCTCACCTCCCGCGCGCCGCGCGCCAGCAACCCGGCATCGCGCGCAACGCCCGCGCGCCGCGCGCCAGAACACCGGCAGCGCGCGCACCGCCCGCGCGGACCGCGCGCCAGCACCCCGGCAGAGCGCGCAACGCCCGCCCGCGCGGCCGCGCGCCAGCACCCCGGGCAGCGCGCGCACGCCCCCGCGGCGCGCGCCAGCACCCGGCAGCGCGCGCACCGCCCCGCGGCCGCGCGCCAGCACCCCGGCAGCGCGCGCGGAGCCCCCGCGGCCGCGCGCCAGCACCCCGGCAGCGCGCGCACCGCCCGCGCGGCCGCGCGCCAGCACCCCGGCAGCGCGCGCAACGCCCGCGCGGCAGCACCCCGGCAGCGCGCGCACCGCACCGCGCGGCCGCGCGCCAGCACCACGGCAGCGCGCGCAACGCCCGAGCGGGCCGCGCGCCAGCAACCCGGAAGCGCGCGCACCGACCCCCGCGGACGCGCGCAGCACCCCGGCAGCGCGCGCACCGCCCCGAGGCCGCGCGGAAGACACCGGAGCCCGACAACACAGGGCGAGCGGGGCGAGACAGACAAAACAGGAGAGCGCGACAACGAACACGCGGCGAGCGAACGCACAACGAAAGCAGCGAAGAAGCAGCGCACAGCAGAGCGACGCGCGAAACACACTCAGGGAAAGAAACGTCACATACGCGGACGAGAGCAATCACACTCAGCGCTGAGCACGCAAACCCTCTGTCACCGAGACAGCAACCAACGCCTAGAGCATGGGGGCTCTCTCTCGAGACCTCAAGAAATCCCATCTCGATGTCGGTCCAGCATCGATCTCTCTCTCTCTCTACACCACCCTCCCTCTCCTCCATTCTGTCTCCCTTCCCTCTCCCTCACCTTCTCTAACTCCTCCGTTCCCTCGCATATGCCCACTCCTCTCCAATGACCTAACCCCGCCTCCAGAAGGCCAGAGGAAGAGGCCCCGCCCCTTCACAGCAGGCTGTCGGCTTTTACAGTACTACTGCAGTCACCATGGAAACTACAACAAACAGTTGTCACAGTAATGCTGCAAAGAAGGAGAGATAAAAGTGGAACTTGGAAAGAAGAACAGAGGGAAAGAGAGGGAGAGAGAGAGAAGGGATTAGTCACTATGGGAACTACACAGTTACTACACTCACACAGATTAAAAACTCCTTTGGTCGGCTGCAGAGACACTGTGTGTGTGTGTGTGTGTGTGGGGGGGGGGAAGTGTGTATGTGTGTGTGTTTATAGTTCAGGTCATGTTATTTCTCTTAAAGCTTCCGTCATTAAAACTTGACAAAGGGGCTTTGAAATGTGTGTGTGAGTCAGGGGAATAATGATCCCAACTCATAACTGAATCACACACATTACAGACCCCCGGTGAACTACACTGTGGAGATCCTGAATCACACACATTACAGACCCCCGGTGAACTACACTGTGGAGATCCTGAATCACACACATTACAGACCCCCGGTGAACTACACTGTGGAGATCCTGAATCACACACATTACAGACCTCCGGTGAACCACACTGTGGAGATCCTGAATCACACACATTACAGACCTCCGGTGAACCACACTGTGGAGATCCTGAATCACACACATTACAGACCTCCGGTGAACCACACTGTGGAGATCCTGAATCACACACATTACAGACCTCCGGTGAACCACACTGTGGAGATCCTGAATCACACACATTACAGACCCCCGGTGAACCACACTGTGGAGATCCTGAATCACACACATTACAGACCCCCGGTGAACCACACTGTGGAGATCCTAGTACAGTACAGTACCATCACACTTATACACACTCACTCACTCACACACACACACCTACACACACACATTACAGACCCCCGGTGAACCACACTGTGGAGATCCTAGTACAGTACAGTACCATCACACTTATACACACTCACTCACTCACACACACACACACACACACACATTACAGACCCCCGGTGAACCACACTGTGGAGATCCTAGTACAGTACAGTACCATCACACTTATACACACTCACTCACACACACACACACACACACACATTACAGACCCCCGGTGAACCACACTGTGGAGATCCTAGTACAGTACAGTACCATCACACTTATACACACTCACTCACTTACACACACACACACACACACACACACATGCCACCACCAGAGAAAGAAGCACTTAAGCAGATCATTACTCCTTGAAGTGTGTCCGTTTGGTGCCGTGCATGTGACATCCTGTTGTTCCAGCGTCTCTGAGCAGTACTGTCTGAGCAGTACTGTCCCACACTCTGAGCAGTACTAGGCTATGCTGTCCTTGTTGTAAGACGGTGGTCGAGGAATCGAGATCCTATCAATGCTGTTCTTCTTTGTTCACCGTGCATGCATTAGCTAGCGACTGTAATCGAGGTGTCATTGTTGCACTACATGTAAGACATGGAGCTGTTACTGTTGCACTACATTTCAGTAATGAAGATGTCATTGTTGCACCAAATTCAAATGTTACTGACCTGTACTGTAATGCTGTTTATCACCCACCCCTAACCCTGTTAGCTGAGGTGTGGTTACTTTGCACTGTGCCTGATGAATAACAACATTAATGACATGTTCTAGACTGACTACGTAAATACTGTTGATGTTCTAGAACTCTGCACTTCTGATCCTTGGTCTTCAGCTGTATTCTCTGTATGCACTATTAGTACCTTATTCAGGATGAAATCATCTGCTAAATGAATCAAATGTAAATGTGATCATTCCTCTCTCTCTCTGGACTCTGCTGTTAGGTCTGAAAGCTGCTGTGACAGACAGGAGCAGAAGATCCCCGATCCTCTGTGAGAATGTCACCACTAGGGGGGGATAGAGAACACACAGCAGTGCTGCGTGTGTTGGCGTGTGTTTGTGTGCAAAAATGTTTGTGTGCGAGTGTGTTTCTGCATCTGTGTTTGTTTTCCATCCATGTGTATGAGTACTGTATGTGTGTTTAAACCTGTGTGTGTGTTTACACCTGTGTGTGTGTGTGTTTACACCCGTGTGTGTGTTTGTATGTGTGTTTACACCCGTGTGTGTATTTACAGCCGTGTGTGTGTTTGTATGTGTGTTTACACCCGTGTGTGTGTTTACACCTGTGTGTGTGTTTGTATGTGTGTTTACACCTGTGTGTGCATGTGTGTGTTTGTATGTGTGTTTACACCTGTGTGCATGTGTGTGTTTGTATGTGTGTTTACACCTGTGTGTGTGTGTGTGTTGGTGTTACCTGTGTTCTCATGATCTCTCCCTTGGTCAGCTGCATGTCTCCAGTCAGCTCCTTGACAGCGATGCCCAGAGGCTCCAGACGCTTGCTGAAGTAATTAGTCATCTCTGCAGCCAGGGCCTTCATAGGAGCCACATACACTATCTACAGAGAGGGAGGGAGGGGGAGGGAGGGGGAGAGGAGCGAGGTGGGGGAGGGAGGGAGGGAGGGAGGGGAGGGAGGAGGGAGGGAGGGAGGGAGGGAGGGAGGGAGGTGAGGGGAGGATGAAAGGGAAGGGTTTCGCAGGGATGCGGCGTGAGGCGAGAGAGAGCCATTGGGAGCAGTCAATTGGGGGGGAGGGAGAGAAAGACAGAAGGAGACAGAGTTAGAGTGTGAAAGTGTGTAGAGAGGAAGAGGGAAGGTGAGGTAGAAAAAGAGGGAGGGAGGGACACAGTGATGATAAATGAATTTACAACGCAGAATCATTTGTTACCTGGCAACCAGCACAAATCACTATTTATTGAGAAATATGACGCCAGTGTCTTAGATTGAGCAAACTTAATGGTGATGTATGAAAAGTGGCCACCGTCACTATCTGCTGCTGTGACCGCGAGCGGTGTGTTTCTGTGTTTGTGCGTCTGTCTGTCTGTGTGTGTGTGTGTATGTGTGTGTGTCTCTGTGTGTCTGTGTGTGTGTGTGTGTGTGTGTGTGTGTGTGTGTATGTGTCTGTCTCTGTGTGTGTGTGTGTGTCTGTCTCTGTGTGTGTGTGTGTGTCTGTGTGTGTTGTGTGTGTGTGTGTGGTGTGTCTCTGTGTGTGTGTGTGTATGTGTGTGTGTGTCTCTGTCTATGTGTGTGTCTTTATGTGTTTGTGTGTCTCTGTCTCTGTGTATGTGTCTGTCTCTGTGTCTCTATGTGTGTCTCTGTGTGTGTGTGTGTGTCTCTGTCTCTGTGTGTGTGTGTGTGTGTCTCTGTGTGTCTGTCTCTGTGTGTGTGTGTGTGTGTGTGTGTGTGTGTGTATGTGTCTCTGTCTCTGTGTGTGTGTGTGTGTGTGTGTGTGTGTGTGTGTGTGTGTATGTGTCTCTGTCTCTGTGTGTGTGTGTGTGTGTGTCTCTGTGTGTCTGTCTCTGTGTGTGTGTGTGTGTGTGTGTGTGTGTATGTGTCTCTGTCTCTGTGTGTCTGTGTGTGTGTGTGTGTGTGTGTGTGTGTATGTGTCTCTGTCTCTGTGTGTGTGTGTGTGTGTGTCTCTGTGTGTCTGTCTCTGTGTGTGTGTGTGTGTGTGTGTGTGTACCTTGAACTCCTCCTTGCGGATGCCCCCAGGGTGCAGGTGTTGCCGGATCTCGTGCAGCACGGCCAGCATGGCGATGTTGGTCTTGCCGGCACCGGTGGGAGCGCAGATCAGCAGGTTCTCGTTGGTGTTGTAGGCCGTCTCGAACACGATGGACTGGATCCTGTTCAGACGAGTCATCCCCTTGAACACCAGCTGGGCGATCTGCTCACACACACACACACACACAAACACAGAAGTGAGTTTTTCTGTCCTAGTGGGGCCTCCCTTCCTAACCCGTAGCCCCCAACCACTAACCCTTAATGTCATTCTAACTCAAACATAAAAATTGCATTTTCAGTTATGGGGCCCTGCAAGAGCTCCACAAGGTCAGATTTGGTCCCCATAAACACGACCACACACACACAGACAGTGATTCTATATACTTCTTCAGTGTAATGTAACATTAACTACTAGCTGGGTGATCTACACACACACTTCAGGTTAAAGTGAGTCAGTTACATGAATTGACAATATTGTTACTGGTTCAAAACAAGAATACTGTTTAGGACCATCCCAGTCACTAACACAGAGACAGACCAATCACTGGGTTGACTGACAAGCCACGCCTCCTGTCCACACTCAGTTGCCAACTCCTGAGTGGTGGGAACAGCTGTCAATCAATCTGCACTCTGCCCTGCTTCGCTATGGCAACAGAGAGTGGGTGTCAGTCAGCCAGCTACTCTGATGTGAAGACAGTCAGCCCTTTTGTGCCTTGTGGGACAGCCCCCACTACACACACCCACCCACGAACACACACACACACAGACACAGACACACAGAGACACACACACACACACAGACACACACATGAACAGACATGAGATCCAGGAGCACATTGGCCTGTTAAAGTACCATCCCTATGTAACCCTAACTTCTCTACATCCCTCCTCCCCCTCTCGTCATCCTCCTCTCTCTCATCCTCCTCTCTCTCACTCACTCTCTCTCTCTCTCATCCTCCTCTCTCTCTCTCTCTCTCTCTCTCTCTCTCTCTCTAAAATCACCTCACTCCCTCTCCCTCATTCTCCCCTTCCACCTCTCCTCTCCTCTCTCTCATCTCCCTCCCCTCCCCGGGGTTGAGGAGAGGATGCCTCCAGAGTAGAGAGCAGCAGTATCATTTATTCAAGGATTCATTAAAAATATGTCACCACTCTCCACTCCGCCGTTTCGCTTCGACACTCATGAAAAGAAATAATTAAAGAGTGCTGTGTCATGCCGCAGCCTAGCCGGTCAGGGCCGGCTCTGGGGCGGCTCTGACGGCCGTCCAGCCCGGGAACAGAGAGACCAAGAGGTTATGAATGCATCAGAGAGCAGCTTTATTAGAGTCCACTTAAGCTGGGGGAGCTGGGGGACGTGGTGGTCACACAGACGGTGAGGGAGGGGGCCGCTGACTGACAGCAAGGTAACACTGAAGACCAGACGGCCTGTCTGTCTCTCTGTCTGTCTGTCTGTCTGTCTGTCTGTCTCTCTGTCTGTCTGTCTGTCTGTCTGTCTTCCAGCATGTCTGCCTGCCTGTCTGTCTGTCTGCCAGCCTGTCTGTCTACCAGCCTTCTGTCTAGTCCAGACCTGGGCATTTTTACACCCGGCCGGCCGGCCCTTTGGCTGTCCCAGTCCAGGTTGAGGTAAATAAAACAAGAAATACATGTGTTGAGCGTTTGTGGAGAACAGGTCGCTGTGTTGAAGGATTACAATTTGAATCGACACTATGGGACTAAATGCAAGAACTTGACTGATGCAGAGTGGACGCGGGCCGCTGATGGTTTGCAGTCAAGCTTCAGACCCTGATGATCACCTGTCAGCTGACCTTCTCATATCTACCTCAGACATTCAACCAGACTTCAATGCACTTGTTCAAGCCCAAGACAGACTGGATTTTTCTCACTGAGTAAGAAAAACTGAACTGAACTGGAAAACATCAAAAGCACTTATTGCTTTGGTATGAAGTTAATCAATAGCTGGTCTTTAAGATACATATTATGTATTTTAGTGAAGGTTTAAAAGTATGTTCAAAAACTTTAATGACACTTTTTATGACTATTGTAACATGTATTACCAGTAGCAGCTCAAAACCATATAATTAACAATGTTTTTGTAATAAAATTAATAATATAGTAATAATAAAGTAATACAATTTATATTGAGCAGAATTAAATTCAGCCTATTGTCTCTCTCTGTCTGCCTGTGTCTGTCTGTCTGTCCGTCCGTCCGTCCGTCTGTCCGCCAGCCTGTCTGTCTGTCTGTCTGTCTGCCAGCCTGTCTGTCTGTCTGTCTGTCTGTGTCTGTCTGTCTGTCTGCCTGCCAGCTTGTCTGTCTGTCTAGTCTAGTCTGTCTTCTACTTCAGACAGTCTGAAGATTGGAGCTTCCAGAGCTCGTCCTTAACTCAGTCCAGAGAACTCTTCACACTTTCATCTTCACACTCTTCTGTTAGACCAGACTGTTCATCTCAGTATCATCCTCTACCGCTGCTGGATCCAAACGACTGGAGAAATAACTTCCTCTGCTTACCCCACCCCCCTCTCTCTCTCTCTCTTTCTTTATCGCTCTCCATCTTTCTCTATCGCCCCCTTTTCTCCACCCTTACTCTCTCTCCATTCAGGGCCCCTCTCTCTCCATCTCTCTACTTTCCACTGCTCTCTCTCTCTCTCTCATCTCTCCCTTCCCCTCTCCATACCTCCCATCCCCTCTCCCTCCATATCTCCCTCCATCTCTCTAGAAGCAGTGAGGCGAGCCAGGCTTCTTCCTGTCCAACCAATTATTTCCCTGGAGGGCAAGGCCTAAGAGCACCAACTTATAAATATTCATGTATAAATTAGCTCCTACTCAGAACACTCCGGTGTCGCCGTGGTGACCAGAGAGCCGCCGCGCTCACTTTAGCGGCTGGCTCTGTTTTGATTTATCGACTTAGTCTGTGAGGAACCAGGAAGCACCATCCCTGCCCTCGTTAAACATGCTAATTCATGCAGATATATGCCTGCCCCAATATTCACCTTGAGGTACTGCACACATGTTGTAAATATGAAGTTGCCATCGTTAAATGATCTTTGAAAATCACCGTTCTTTTTTTCCGTCTTCTTCCCCCTTTCTCTTTCTTCCTCTCCCTCTCCCTCTCTTTCCTTAAAAACATCTCTGGTTTCATTGTTATGCAAATATATGCACACGCAGCTTCCGAAAGGAGCTGCAGATGTCCCTAGCAGCGGCCGTCTCCAGGGTGTGGAAGCGGAGACGCTCGTCCAGATTCTCCACCTACTGCAGTGCCTTAACTATGCTGCCGTTGACAGGTAACCCTAATCCAGCCTAATCTCCCACAAACCTTCCCGCACACTCTCGCTACACTGCACACATCTCAGTCCACACACCGTCAGGCTGACGGAACACGGACATCTGGAGGACGTGGTGGTTCTCCTGGTCTGGGAAGTAGGACTGTAATAGGAGAGACCAGTCACCTGAACAGGACTGTGATAAGAGAGACCAGTCACCTGAACCGACCGTGAAGTCAGACTGTGATAGGAGAGACCAGTCACCTGAACAGGTCTGGGAAGTTAGACTGTGATAGGAGAGACCAGTCACCTGAACAGGTCTGGGAAGTAGGACTGTGATAGGAGAGACCAGTCACCTGAACAGATCTGGGAAGTAAGACTGTGATAGGAGAGACCAGTCACCTGAACAGATCTGGGAAGTAAGACTGTGATAGGAGAGACCAGTCACCTGAACAGGTCTGGGAAGTAGGACTGTGATAGGAGAGACCAGTCACCTGAACAGGTCTGGGAAGTAAGACTGTGATAGGAGAGACCAGTCACCTGAACAGATCTGTGAAGTAAGACTGTGATAGGAGAGACCAGTCACCTGAACAGGTCTGGGAAGTTAGACTGTGATAGGAGAGACCAGTCACCTGAACAGATCTGGGAAGTAAGACTGTGATAGGAGAGACCAGTCACCTGAACAGATCTGGGAAGTAAGACTGTGATAGGAGAGACCAGTCACCTGAACAGGTCTGGGAAGTAAGACTGTGATAGGAGAGACCAGTCACCTGAACAGGTCTGGGAAGTAAGACTGTGATAGGAGAGACCAGTCACCTGAACAGATCTGTGAAGTAAGACTGTGATAGGAGAGACCAGTCACCTGAACAGGTCTGGGAAGTTAGACTGTGATAGGAGAGACCAGTCACCTGAACAGGTCTGGGAAGTAGGACTGTGATAGGAGAGACCAGTCACCTGAACAGGTCTGGGAAGTAGGACTGTGATAGGAGAGACCAGTCACCTGAACAGGTCTGGGAAGTAGGACTGTGATAGGAGAGACCAGTCACCTGAACAGGTCTGGGAAGTAGGACTGTGATAGGAGAGACCAGTCACCTGAACAGACCTGGGTCTGCATGTTTCCCGCCCCTACAGCCACTCTGACACACACTCGCAAATACCTGTTTACTCCCGCACCCCTTCCACTGCTGCTTTTACACACACACACTCGTAAACCGGTGTGTACAGAAACACACACAAGGCTTTTAGAACACCTCTCTACTTCACCATGTCCCGGGGGGGAGGGGGGGAGATTTTCTTTTGTTTAAAAAGGAAAGCTAAAGCGTCCACACACACAATAACACACACAGACCCAGACGGACACACACACAATAACACACACAGACCCAGACGGACACACACACACAGAAGCCTGCCTCCTCGTCTGGGCTGTGTACATCCATCCTCAGCACGGTGACTAGCTGAAAGCCACGGGGGGGCTTTGATCTAAAACATCACTTAACCCCCCCAACGACCCCCACACCAGCCAGGGGAGAGGAACCTGCCCCCCCCCACGCTCTGGTTCTACACCAGCCAGGGGAGAGGAACCTGCCCCCCCCCCACGCTCTGGTTCTACACCAGCCAGGGGAGAGGAACCTGCCCCACTACGCTCTGGTTCTGCCCCAGCCAGGGGAGAGGAACCTGCCCCCCCCCACGCTCTGGTTCTACCCCAGCCAGGGGAGAGGAACCTGCCACACTACGCTCTGGTTCTACACCAGCCAGGGGAGAGGAACCTGCCACACTACGCTCTGGTTCTACACCAGCCAGGCGAGAGGAACCTGCCCCCCTACGCTCTGGTTCTACACCAGCCAGGGGAGAGGAACATGCCCCACTACGCTCTGGTTCTACCCCAGCCAGAGGAGAGGAACCTGCCCCCCCCATGCTCTGGTTCTACACCAGCCAGGGGAGAGGAACCTGCCACACTACATTCTGGTTCTACCCCAGCCAGGAGAGAGTACTTATGGTGAGTGTGTGTATTATTTATGGGATGTGTGTGTGTGTGTGTGTAGTGTTTATGGGATGTGTGTGTGTGTTGTGTTTATGGGATGTGTGTGTGTGTTGTGTTTATGGGATGTGTGTGTGTGTGTGTGTGTGTGTAGTGTTTATGGGATGTGTGTGTGTGTGTAGTGTTTATGGTGAGTGTGAGAGAGAGAGACACAGAGAGATAAAGAGAGAGAGAGAGAGAGAGAGAGTGGTCCACCTAGCAGCAGGGTTACATAAAGTTTCTAATGAGACCAGCTGCTGGGATGTGCAGTGTGAGAACCTCAATCTGAACCTCCAGCTGGTTCAGCTGCTCCGACCGGGCCTGGACCGCCCGGAACCAGACCCCCCCTTCTCTCCCCCCCTCCTCACTCCCCCCTACCCTCCTCCCTCCCCCCTCTGGTGTCAGGCCGGTCGGCCCACAACACCTGTGTGTGTGTGTAGTGTAAATGGTGTGTGTATGTGTGCAGCGTTTAAGGTGTTTGTGTGCGTGATATTTATGATGTGTGTGTGTTTGAGCGCGCGTGCGCACACACACACACACACACACACACACACACACACACACAGGAGGTTTGGTGGGCCTGTCCTGGTTGGTGGGGGGCGGGCTGTAGGCTGACATGCTCATTACCACAGCGTATACACACCCTACGGCCATATGTGCCAACAGTCCGGGCTGGGAATACACTGCCTCTCACCAGCCACTTAAAACACACTAATTGGACTCACATAGATCCCAGTAATGATTCTACAGCAACATCTAAATACCAGCCGTCTCCAGGGCGATTGGCAACTCATTTTCGGCCCTAGACGGCTCTGCATGAGAGCAACTCAGGGTTCTGGTCCAGGGTTCTAGTACGGGGTTCTAGTTTATGTTTCTGGTCCTAGGTTTAAGTTTATGGTTCTAGTCCAGGGTTCTAGTTCAGAGTTCTGGTTCAGGGTTCCTTTCCAATGTTCTGGTCCAGGGTTCTAGTCCAGGGTTCTGGTGATGATTCTAGAAGAGAACGCTGTGTTGCTGTTTGTAGTGACGTGAGAATCCTTCCTGTGTGTGCTGTGAGGCTCACTGTGTGTGCTGTGTTTACTGTGAGGCTCACTGTGTGTGCTGTGTTTACTGTGAGGCTCACTGTGTGTGCTGTGTTTACTGTGAGGCTCACTGCGTGTGCTGTGTTTACTGTGAAGCTCACTGTGTGTGCTGTGTTTACTGTGAGGCTCACTGTGTGTGCTGTGTTTACTGTGAGGCTCACTGTGTGTGCTGTGTTTACTGTGAGGCTCACTGTGTGTGCTGTGTTTACTGTGAGGCTCACTGTGTGTGCTGTGTTTACTGTGAGGCTCGCTGTGTGTGCTGTGTTTACTGTGAGGCTCAATGTGTGTGCTGTGTTTACTGTGAGGCTCACTGTGTGTGCTGTGAGACTCACTGTCTGTGCTGTGTTTACTGTGAGGCTCACTGTGTGTGCTGTGAGACTCACTGTGTGTGCTGTGTTTACTGTGAGGCTCACTGTGTGTGCTGTGTTTACTGTGAGACTCACTGTGTGTGCTGTGTTTACTGTGAGGCTCACTGTGTGTGCTGTGAGACTCACTGTGTGTGCTGTGTTTACTGTGAGGCTCACTGTGTGTGCTGTGAGACTCACTGTGTGTGCTGTGTTTACTGTGAGGCTCACTGTGTGTGCTGTGTTTACTGGGAGACTCACTGTGTGTGCTGTGAGACTCACTGTGTGTGCTGTGTTGACTGTGAGACTCACTGTGTGTGCTGTGTTTACTGTGAAGCTCACTGTGTGTGCTGTGTTTACTGTGAGGCTCACTGTGTGTGCTGTGAGACTCACTGTGTGTGCTGTGTTTACTGTGAGGCTCACTGTGTGTGCTGTGAGACTCACTGTGTGTGCTGTGTTTACTGTGAGGCTCACTGTGTGTGCTGTGTTTACTGTGAGGCTCACTGTGTGTGCTGTGTTTACTGGGAGACTCACTGTGTGTGCTGTGAGACTCACTGTGTGTGCTGTGTTGACTGTGAGACTCACTGTGTGTGCTGTGTTTACTGTGAAGCTCACTGTGTGTGCTGTGTTTACTGTGAGGCTCACTGTGTGTGCTGTGTTTACTGTGAGACTCACTGTGTGTGCTGTGTTTACTGTGAAGCTCACTGTGTGTGCTGTGTTTACTGTGAGGCTCACTGTGTGTGCTGTGTTTACTGTGAGACTCACTGTGTGTGCTGTGTTTACTGTGAAGCTCACGTGTGTGCTGTGTTTACTCTGTGAGGCTCACTGTGTGTGCTGTGTTTACTGTGAGGCTCACTGTGTGTGCTGTGTTTACTGTGAGACTCACTGTGTGTGCTGTGTTTACTGTGAAGCTCACTGTGTGTGCTGTGTTTACTGTGAGACTCACTGTGTGTGCTGTGTTTACTGTGAGGCTCACTGTGTGTGCTGTGTTTACTGTGAGGCTCACTGTGTGTGTTGTGTTTACTGTGAGGCTCACTGTGTGTGTTGTGTTTACTGTGAGGCTCACTGTGTGTGCTGTGTTTACTGTGAGACTCACTGTGTGTGCTGTGTTTACTGTGAGGCTCACTGTGTGTGCTGTGTTTACTGTGAGGCTCACTGTGTGTACTTCCAAACTAATTGCATCCCACTCTGCATTAGTGGAAGCTAAGAGATAGAATTGTTGTCATTCTCGTGGTTTCCTTTTAATTACTCCGCTGTTCCGTTTCATTCTATTT
Source organism: Mallotus villosus (assembly GCA_903064625.1). Classification (NCBI taxonomy): domain Eukaryota; kingdom Metazoa; phylum Chordata; class Actinopteri; order Osmeriformes; family Salangidae; genus Mallotus; species Mallotus villosus. The sequence continues at coordinate 25,200 of CAEFZP010002731.1, read as the reverse complement.
GAATTGGCAGCATGATCAACTTTTAATTGCCGGTTCTAGAAAACAGCTTATCACGCTGTTCCAAGACCAATCACCTGGACACACACAAAGCCACACACTGGTGACAACACACACAGAAACACACACCTTTGCTTCCACGTCGCCACACACGCACGCAACCGCACACCATCGCACACCTTCACTTACATGCTATCACGGCAGCGCACACACACAAATAAGAACACACAGAAACACACATCTATACTGGTACGTCACACACACACACACACACACACACACACACACACACACACACACACACACACACACACACCAGATGCGTGCTGTACTTTGACAGAGATGCAGACCCAGTAAAACAGAAGCCTCATTCATTTCCCCACCGTGCATCAAGAGAGGGAGGGAGAGAGAGACAGACGGAGAGAGAGAGAGAGAGAGAGAGAGAGGGAGAGAGAGAGGAAGAGACACAGGGAGAGAGAGAGAGAGAGAGAGAGAGAGAGAGAGAGAGAGAGAGAGAGAGAGACGGAGAGACAGAAGGAGAGACAGAAGGAGAGACAGAAGGAGAGAGGGAGAGAGAGAGAGATAGAGACAGAGAGAGAGACATAGGGGAAAACAGAGGGGAAGACAGAAGGAGAGAGAGGGAGAGAGTACGAGAGAGAGAAAGAGAGGAAAAGGGAGAGAGAGAGAAGGTGCTTTCACATGAGCCCACCCAACAGTAAGCCCCGCCCTCCCACTCATGACCTCTTCTGGTCTGTACACTGAACACCAGACTACCTCCACTCCTCCACCCCCTCATAGCAGGTATGTACTGGCCTCCAGGGATCCACGTACCTCCTCTCTCTTCCATCTCCTCACCTGCCTCTCTCTTCCATCTCCTCACCTGCCTCTCTCCCATCTCCTCACCTGCCTCTCTCTCTCCCATCTCCTCACCTGCCTCTCTCTCTCCCATCTCCACACCTCCTCTCTCTCTCCCATCTCCTCACCTGCCTCTCTCTCTCCCATCTCCTCACCTGCCTCTCTCTCTCCATCTCCACACCTGCCTCTCTCTCTCCCATCTCCTCACCTGCCTCGATCTCTCCCATCTCCTCACCTGCCTCTCTCTCTCCCATCTCCTCACCTGCCTCGATCTCTCCCATCTCCTCACCTGCCTCTCTCTCTTCCATCTCCTCACCTGCCTCTCTCTCTCCCATCTCCTCACCTGCCTCTCTCTCCCCATCTCCTCACCTGCCTCTCTCTCTCCCATCTCCTCACCTGCCTCGATCTCTCCCATCTCCTCACCTGCCTCTCTCTCTTCCATCTCCTCACCTGCCTCTCTCTCTCCCATCTCCTCACCTGCCTCGATCTCTCCCATCTCCTCACCTGCCTCTCTCTCTTCCATCTCCTCACCTGCCTCTCTCTCTCCCATCTCCTCACCTGCCTCTCTCTCTCCCATCTCCTCACCTGCCTCTCTCTCTCCCAGCTCCACACCTTCCTCTCTCTCTCCCATCTCCTCACCTGCCTCTCTCTCTCCCATCTCTTCACCTGCCTGTCTCTCTCCCATCTCCCCACCTGCCTGTCTCTCTCCCATCTCCTCACCTGCCTCTCTCTCTCCCATCTCCTCACCTGCCTCTCTCCCATCTCCTCACCTGCCTCTCTCTCTCTCTCCCATCTCCTCACCTGCCTCTCTCTCTCCCATCTCCTCACCTGCCTCTCTCTCTCCCATCTCCACACCTGCCTCTCTCTCTCCCATCTCCACGCCTGCCTCTTTCTCTCCCATCTCCTCACCTGCCTCTCTCTCCCATCTCCTCACCTGCCTCTCTCCCATCTCCTCACCTGCCTCTCTCCCATCTCCTCACCTGCCTCTCTCTCTCCCATCTCCTCACCTGCCTCTCTCTCTCCCATCTCCTCACCTGCTTTGCAAGACTCTGTAAACTCACATACATGTGACCAGCAAATCAAAACTGGATTAGGAAATTCAATCAGGGTGGATTAATGATGGATGCCTCTCCGCCTCGCCTCGCCCTGCCAGCCCTGCCCCCCCTCCCCTCCCCCACACACACGCTGGGGCGGGGGTGGGGGGAGACAAGGGGGAGGGAGAGGGAGGAGGGGAGAAGGTGGAGAGTGCATTGGAGGGTCCCACCTCCACGGAAGGTGCCAAATGGGAGACCAGATCTAGAGACCTGACAGAACTCTAACACTCTGCTGCTCCAATCTCACCTGAAGTGTGTGTGTGTGTGTGTGTGTGTGTGTCGAAATGAGAGTGAGGTGTGTAGGGGTGAGGTGGGAAGGGTTAGGGTGAAGGGGTGAGGTGTGTGAAGGTGTGGGGGGGGGTGAATATGAGGGTTTGTTGAGGATGAGGGTGAGGTGGGTGGAGGTGTGTGTGGGTGGTGAAGTGGGTGGATGGGTAAGGGTGAGGTGGGTGGAGGTGTGTGTGTATGTTTGTATTTAGGTGTGTAAGTGTGTGTGTGTGTTTAGGTATGCATGTGTGTGTGTGTGAGTGTATGTGTTTACGTGGGTACGTATGTGCATTGAGAGCTGTTCATGTCTGTACGTGTATTTAGAGCTGTGTGTGTGTGTGTGTGTGTGTGTGTGTGTGTGTGTGTGTGTGTGTGTGTGTGTGTGTGTGTGTGAGTGTGTGTGTGTGTGTGTGTGTGTAAGTGTGTGTTTAGGTGTGTGTATAGGCTCTCTGGAACATGAGCAATGCTTGTTGTGGAGAGCCACATATTTATTAAAAGGAATTAGGAAGGCTTTTAACCGCCGTGACAACAGTTCGTAGCAAGACCTCTGATTCATTAGTTAAAAGGCACCCTAATAAATTCTCTACTTTTAATGTTTCACAGCGCTGTTAAAGACACAGCAGCTCCACAGAAGCGCAGTTGCCCATTACGGCTTTCAATAAACGCCAATCTGAACGAAAAAGGGAGAGAGAGAGAGGGAGAGAGAGAGAGAGACAGAGAGACAGAGAGAGAGACAGAGAGAGAGAGGGAAACTTCCAGTTTTGGTGCCAGCCTTTCAGAGGCCTCTCTAATAGGAGGTAAAGACTTATTAGGTGCAGTGTGCCGACGCTTTAGGGAGAGCGAGGCACTTTGTTTCAGAGTTGCCACAGCTTTGGCTAATGAATAGAGGCGCTGCTAATTCACCCCGCTCAGCAGAAGCAGCAGCTCATCTATCTGGATCACTCACTCTCCACCTCGCAGACGAGGAGAGGGAGAGGGAGAGGGGAGAGGGGAGAGGGAGGGAGAGGGAGAGGGAGAGGGAGAGGGAGAGGGAGAGGGAGAGGGAGAGGGAGAGGGAGAGGGAGAGGGTAGTAGAGGGAGAGGGAGAGGGATGAGGGAGAGGGGATGCAGGGAGAGGAGTGGGAGAGGGAGAGGGAGAGGGACGAGGGAGAGGGAGTGGGAGAGGGAACGTGAGGGGAGAGGGAGAGGGAGAAAGCTAGAGAGAGAGCGAGCGAGTGAGAGACAGAGACACACACCTGAGCCAGGTTCACAACCACAGCAAACACAACCACAGCAAACACAGCCACAGCAAACACAACCACAGCAAACACAACCACAGCCACAGCAGCCACACAGCCGTGACGAATTTGCGGGTACATCAATCCGTCATGGACACACACACTCTCTCTCTCTTGTAAGGCACACACACACACACACACACACAGTTCCTTCCAGTGAGTGACAGTGGGGTTAAAAGAAGTGAGCAGATACACATGAACACACTCCTGATGTGACAAAAAGCGTTCTGTCAAACCCCAGCCACTTGGCTCTCCCTGAAGCTGCTGCGGTTAGCGCTGAGATGATGCACGTCCTCTAGCCGAGCCCTAATGATGGACTCGTACGCTGAAGTCCCACGGCTTAGATAAACCATGAATCATCAAGCAGCCACCTCTGTACCAACCTGGACTGATTGGTGTGTGTGTGTGACGGGTGTGTGTGTGGGGTGGGGGGGGGGTGGGGGGGGGGCACACAGCTCTACTATTAGCTATGGATATGTGAGGAGGTGAGCCCTGATTGGCCAGGAGGGACTGTGTGAGGCCTGCTATAGGCCAGGAAGGGACTGTGTGAGGCCTGCTATTGGCCCGGAGGTGTTGTGTGTGTCTGTCAGTCATGCTGCCAGTATACCAGTGACACACCTGTCACACACACAGACACACACAGACACACACAGCACACACACAGATACACACACACAGATACACACACACACAGAGCACACACACACACAGATACACACAGACACACAGACACACACAGGAGCAGGGCAGGGTACCTCGTCCATGTCGGCGATGTAGACTGGTTTCTCCTCAAAGCCGATGGGCATGGGGTCGTTAGGGGGGATCTCCACCTCCTCGAAACATCTTCTGGTCGTCCCTCCGGATCCCCTCAGGAAGCATCAACTGAACACACACACAACTTCCTGTTACACATAAACAACTTCCTGTTACACACACACCATTTCCTGTTACACACACACAACTTCCTGTTACACATACACAACTTCCTGTTACACACACACAACTTCCTGTTACACACACAACTTCCTGTTACACACACACAATTTCCTGTTACACACACACAACTTCCTGTTACACTTACACAACTTCCTGTTACACACACACAATTTCCTGTTACACACACACACAACGTCCCGTTACACAGCCCCGACCAACACTGACACAAACACACCACAGCCCAAAAACACCCCGGAAACCTGAAGAAACTCAACGACTTTAAATCATAAACCCAGCGCCGAGCTTGTGCTCCGAACATCTCAACCGATCTTTAATAACACACAACACCAGCAACACTCAGTATGCAAATCAGGGATAAGTGAAAGAAGCAACCGGAATTAAAAATCAAGATCCATCATAAAAACAGGATTAAAGTCGAGGCTTGTGGGTAATCTGGCGGGCGTCGGCTGGTAATAAGGTGACGCCAAGGCAGGTAAACAAACCGCTCGAGGCTGCTGGGACCTGAAGGTCACGACCTCTACGCCAGGCACACAAGATTCCTGCTACGGACGCTCTTCTGTTCAGTTCTACCCAATCACACTCTCAGATCACAACACTCTAGTTGTGATGTCATTGCTGGACTCTAGTTCAGATGTTATTGCTGCACAGTGCCTGCTAAAAATAGCTCCTTGATTCTGACCGCCCGGAATATTGTCAGAACTAAGCACTTATAGAAAAGACCATTTGTCGCGAATGGATAAAAAGCGTTAAAAGGTGATCAAATATAAATTTGTGTTGTGAGTGAAACAACATGATAAACTGTAACTGGGGTCGGGGAAGTGAGTCTGAACAGGGGGCGGAGCCATGCGTCTGAACTGGGGGCGGAGCCCTGAGTGGCGTCACCTTGGCTCCTCCCACGAAGGCGGATGACTTGGTGGCCTCTTCGTAGCTGTCGTACACGTTGGGGTAGCGGATTCTCTCGTACACCCTGTCCCGGCCCAGGACCGGGGAGCGCCGTGCGGACAGCAGGGCCTGCTCCCTGCAGACACACACACACATATAAACACATACACACACACACACACATAAACACATAGACACACACACACACACATAGACACACCACACAAAACACACACACACACACACACACACATATAAACACATATACACACACACACACATATAAACACATATACACACACACAAACACAGAGACACACACACACACACACACACATATACACACACACACGACACACACATAAAACACATATACACACACAGACACACACCACATAAACACATAACACACACACACACACACACACACACATATAAACACATATACACACACATACACACACATATACACACACACACACACACACACACACCACATATACACACACACACCCACACACACCACACAATAACACATATACACACACACACACACACATATAAACACATATACACACACACACACAAACACATATACACCACAAACACACACCACACAAACACATATACACACACACAAACACATATACCCACGTGCCACAAGCCCACAAAGACACACACACACACATATAGACACATACACACACACACACAAAACCATTAACAGCATGTGGAGCACATGTTTTTGCACAAGGCCCTTTTACGTGTTCTGAGAAAGACCTGTCATTTACCTTTCAAGGGACACTTTAATGGGTGTGTGGGTGTGTGGGTGTGTTGGCGCGAGTGCGGGAGCTTGTGTGAGTGATCGTGTGAGTGATCGTGTGTGTGCGTGCGTGAAGGTGAGTGAGAGCGCGCGTGTGGGCGTGCATGCATGCGTGTGCATAGGTGAGTGCGCGCACGTGAGAGTGAGAGCCTGTGGGCACGTGTGACCAGGCTGGTGGCTTCAGCCCCGCCCTGCAGCAGAGCAGAGAAGACACACAGCAGGGTTCTCCAGAGACACACAGCGTTCTCCAGAGACACACAGGGTTCTCCAGAGACACACAGGGTTCTCCAGAGACACACAGGGTTCTCCAGAGACACACGGCGTTCTCCAGAGACACACAGCGTTCTCCAGAGACACACAGCGTTCTCCAGAGACACACAGCGTTCTCCAGAGACACACAGGGTTCTCCAGAGACACACAGGGTTTTCCAGAAACACAGCGTTCTCCAGAGACACACAGGGTTCTCCAGAGACACACAGGGTTCTCCAGAGACACACGGGGTTCTCCAGAGACACAGGGTTCTCCAGAGACACACGGCGTTCTCCAGAGACACAGCATTCTCCAGAGACAGGCAGCGTTCTCCAGAGACAGGCAGCGTTCTCCGGGACCGCGTGGGCTTACCTCCGCTAATCTCTCCCTCACACTCCGGCGGATTCAGCCGTGCTACGTTTTTAATTAAACAGATCACTGCTCCATTTCTATCCGTTGAAATGTAACTTTTTGGAGTAGACGTTTTTCCAATCCTCAAAAACGGGGAGAAGTTAAGGTGCTTGGCCTTCCATTGTTTCAAACAGGAAGAGAGATGAGAGGTCGAGACAGAGAAAGAGTTGACAGAACGAGAGAGAGAGAGAGAACGAGAGAGACAGAGAACGAGAAAGACAGAGAAAGAGAGAGACGGAGAGAGAGAGAGAGAGAGAAAAGGACAGAAAGAGAGGGGGAACCGGAAGGAGGTCAAAGGGCGTGACGCAGAGCGGTCCGGGGGGGGCGAGAGCGGGGCCGCCGGGTCTCACCTCTGGGCTCTCATCTCTTTGGGGTCGAAGCAGAAGGCGGCGTCGGCGTCGGGGTCGTCGGAGCGCTTGTCTCTCTTCCTCTCTCTCTTCTCCTCCCTCCGGGACAGTCTGGACAGCAGGCGCTCCTGCTCCGATTGGATCAGCACCTGGCAGCCGTACGCGGGCTTGCTCGCCTCGCCCCCGCCCTTACGGCCGTCTGGTGGAGGGCGGCGCACGCACACACACACACGCACACCACACACACACAGACACACACACACACACAGATGGGACAGTCAGGTGTCGGTGGGCCCTGTCACAGATGGTTGGACAAGTCTGGGTCTGTCCACACTGCGACATTACTGTGACATTCCCAAGGACAACAGGCCCCTAGACTGAGAGGAATGTGGTCGTTTAGCTAAACACACATGCAGAGGGGGATTTGAACCTGTGACCTGATGATCCGAGGTCAAACACACCTTCTATAGACAGGCCTGCTTCATCTGGATAAGATCGTCGGCTAAAATGACTAAATGTAAATCTGTGTGTGGGTGCGTGTGTGTGTGAATGCAGGTGTGCATGTCTGTGTGCATGTGTGCAAGTATGCCTGCGTCTGTGTGTGTGTGTGTCTGTGTGAGTATGTATATGTGTGCGAGTGTATAAGTGTGAGTGTGTGTGTATAAGTGTGTGTGTGTGCGTATAAGTGTGAGTGTGTGTGTATAAGTGTGTGCGTGTGTGTGTGTGTGTGGTATAAGTGTGAGTGTGCGTGTGCGTGTGCGTTTGCGTGTGTGTGTATAAGTGCGAGTGTGCGTGTGTATAAGTGTGAGTGTGTGTGTGTGTGTGCGTGTGCGTGTGTATAAGTGTGAGTGTGTGTGTGTGTGTGTGTGTATAAGTGTGAGTGTGCGTATATAAGTGTGTGTGTGCGTGTGTGTGTGTGTGTGAGTGTGTGTGTGTGTGTGTGTGTGTGAGGCATGGCGAGGGTTAAGCCCCCTGAGACAGTGTCTCTGTCAGAAGCACAACAGCTCAATAGAAGGCAGAATTGCTCTTGAAAGCAGATGAGATCTGATGATTGCACCCAGGCCTCGTCTGATTGTCTGAATGATCTCTTCTTTATCTCCCCTAACAGCTCTACCTGCTACGCCCCGGCCCACCAGCCCATTACCGCTCTCTCCTCTCCTCACACCCCACCTCCGCCAGTCTCACTCACCATACACCATCTCCTTCCCCCTGCCCCTGTCTCTCCCTGTTCACTCCATCTCTCTCCCATAATGCAGTGCTCCATCTCTCCCCTAGCCACAGAGAAGATTGCCTCCAAATCTCCTGACTGGTTTTCCAGACTCTCCCTTACGCACAGACAGACAGATGTCGGCATGACCGGGACCACACACCAACTGGCACAGACACGCACATGCGCGTTAACACACACACACATACATATCCGTGCACACACACACACATATCCGTGCCCACACACACTCATCCATCCCCACACACAGACACACACACACACACACACCCCCCCACACACACACACACAGGGCTTGTCTCAGATTGTATCCGTCACCATCCCAGTTGGCAAACACCCCTGCGGTGTCACCCTTCTGTTGCCGTGGCGACGGCGAGAGCGGGGCGGGTCAAGCGTTAGACGTCTCCGGTTCCGCTCGACGACACGGCTCAGGTAGCCAGACGTCTGGTGGGCGGGCGGGCGAGGGCTAATTAAGCACTTCCTCCTTACTGGTGCCTCGTTCATTATGCAAGCAGCAGGTGAGTCGACACTAGTCTCACCACCATGACACAAACACACGGCTAACCTGCTAACTAGCCCACCTGCTAGCTTACACATGGCTAACCTGCTAACTAGCCCACCTGCTAGCTTACACATGGCTAACCTGCTAACTAGCCCACCTGCTAGCCTACACATGGCTAACCTGCTAACTAGCCCACCTGCTAGCTTACACATGGCTAACCTGCTAACTAGCCCACCTGCTAGCTTACACATGGCTAACCTGCTAACTAGCCCACCTGCTAGCTTACACATGGCTAACCTGTAACAGTAACTAGTCCACCTGCTAGCTAGCCCACTAGCTAGCTTAACTCATCAACTAACCTGTCACCACCTTGCCCCACCTGCAAGCTAACCCATTTTCTCACTAGCAAGCTAACCACTACAAACAGCTGTAAGTAATGGAAGGAGAGGCAGGGGAGCAGGGTATCAGAACGGCATGGTGTGTATGAGTGTGTATGAGGGGGGGGGGTATAATGACTGGCAGACAACATGTGGGTTCATGTCGCTCAGCCAGCAGGAGCATGAAGAGATGAAGACATGAAGAAGTAGTTGGATGAGGCCGGAAGAGTCAGACACACACACACCTTACACACACCTTACACACACCTTACACACACCTTACACACACACCTTACACACTCCGCACACAGACACACCTTAAACTGACACCTTACACAGGCACACCTTACACACACGCTTACAGTCACACGCTCTGGGACCCACATACACAGTCACACACACGGACACAGTCACACACTCTGGAACCCACATACACAGTCACACACACACACAACCTCCAGCCAGCTCTAACAGGATTGGCTGGAGTGTGAAATTAGTAATACTCACAGGTGCTGTGGCCACCTGCATTTGTCTCTGTCCTCTCAGTCATCCCTCTAAGAGAAGGAGGCTGTGCTGTGCTGCCTGCACTCCCACTGGGGGCTGGGGGGCCGGGGGGCCGGGGGGAGGGACACCAGCTAATCCCAGCATGGAGCAGAGCTCCGGGGGTGCAGGTGTGATTCTGATGGGGCTGGAGCCTCCATCAGCACTGCCAGCTCACACCCCGGACACCCCCGCTAGTCCCCAACACACACGGCTGCACGACTCCCAGTACCAACTACCCAGCCTCCTCCCCCCAGCCTCCACTCACCCCCGGCCTCCTCTCCACCTCCCTCCCTCCCTCTCTCAGAACAAATGCCCATCAATGCTCCAAAAGGCCCTTTTGAATGTTTTCATGGGGTCTTTGACGGCCTCTCTACCTTGGTGCAGATTTCCATCTCAAAGGCAGAGTCTCGTCTTCCCCGGCAGTACAACCCTGCAGTACTCTCCCTGTACCCCCCCCCCTCCCCCGAAACACAGGGTGGACATCTTCACCTTCTCATTCTCCTCTTTGATGCAAGTCTCTCTCTCTCCCTTTCTCTCTCTCTCTCTTCCCCCCCTCCTCTCTCCTTCTCTCTCTCTCTCTCTCTCTCTCTCCTCCCACCCTCCCTCCCTCCTTCTCTCTGCTCCTCCTCCCTCCTCCCTCTCCACTCCTGCTCCCCCTTAGCTGGAGCTCAGACATTAGGCTTGCTATACACGATGGGGGAATTTGCTGCAACTCAAACGTAGTATTTTCCCCAATGATTTCCACTTTCCTAAACAAATGTAAACAGATACATAGCAATTAGCTTCAACACTGTACACTGGGATGGAAACGGAGCCAGGCAGAACCCCGAGAGGATGCACAGGAACGCAGAGAGTCTCTGTGTGTGTGTGTTTCAGTCTGTGTGTGTGGGGGTTTCAGTCTGTGTGTGTATGTGTGTGTGTGTCCGTGTGTGTTTCACTCTGTGTGTGTGTGGGGGTTTCAGTCTGTGTGTGTGTGTGTGTGTGTGTGCGTGTGTGTTTCACTCTGTGTGTGTGGGGGGGTTTCAGTCTGTGTGTGTGTATTTCAATCTGTGTGTGAGTGTGTGTGTGTGCGTGTGTCTTTCACTCTGTGTGTGTGTGTGTGGGGGTTTCAGTCTGTGTGTGTGTGTGTTTCAGTCTGTGTGTGTGTGGGGGGGTTTCAGTCTCTGTGTGTGTGTGTTTTCAGTCTCTGTGTGTGTGTGTTTCAGTCTGTGTGTGTGTGTGTGTGAGTGTGCTTCAGGGTTCTTGAGAACACCTCGTCCCGTCTTCCTCTCCTCATCCTGTACAGAGGAAGAACCCTCCGCATCAGAGTGCCAACAGGAAGGAGACAAGCTAAGAGAGCAGCATGTGACTAGCTGGCTCTGAACATCAGAGTGGACCGAGCATCTTCTCCCCTCCCCTCCCTCAGAGACCCCTCCCCCTCTCCCCTCCCCTCACACCCTCCCTCTCCCACCGCTCACACCCACTCCCTCACATCCCTCCCTCTCTCCCCTCCCCTCACATTCCTCCCTCCCTCTCCCCTCACATCCTCCCTCTCCCCTCCCCTCCCCTCACACCCCTCCCTCTCCCCTCCCCTCACAACCCCTCCCCTCACATCCCTCCCTCCCCTCTCCCTCACCACCCCTCCCTCGCCCCTCCCCTCACACCCTCCCCTCACCTCCCTCCCGCTCATCCCCTCACATCCTCCTCCCCTCACATCCCTCCCCTCCACATCCCTCCCTCCCCCCCACATCCCTCCCTCCCCTCACATCCCTCCCTTCACATCCCTCCCTCTCCCCTCCCCTCACATCCCTCCCTCCCCCTCTCCCCTCACATCCCTCCCTCCCCTCACCTCACATCCCTCCCTCCCCTCACATCCCTCCCTCCCCTCCCCTCCCCTCACATCCCTCCCTCCCCTCTCCCCTCACATCCCTCCCCTCACACCCCTCCCCTCACATCCCTCCCTTTCCCCTCACATCCCGCCCTCTCCCCTCACATCCCTCCCTCTCTCTCCTCACATCCCTCCCTCCCTCTCCCCTCACACCCTCCCCTCACATCCTCCCTCTCCCTCACACCCCTCCCTCTCCCCCTCACATCCCTCCCTCCCTCCCTCTCCCCTCCATCCCTCCCCTCACACCCCTCCCCTCACATCCCTCCCTTTCCCTCACTCCTCCCCTCCTCCCCTCAACATCCCTCCCTCCCTCTCCCCCACCGACAAATCCCACCCTCCCTCTCACCCCTCACCATCACCCCCACATCCCTCCCCTCTCCCCTCACAAAAACCCCTCCCCTTACCATCCCTCCCTCTCCTTTCCCCTAACACCATCCCTCTCTCCCTCTCCCCTCACATCCCTCTCCCTCCCCCTCCCCTCTTCCCCTCACACAAACCCCTCGCTCTACCCCCCCTCACATCCCTCCCTCTCCCTCTCCCCTTCCCTCCAATTCCTTTCTCTCTACAGAAGTTCAGAGAGCGTGAGTGGAGTGACAGGTCCCTCTCCCTTTAGAGGAGAAGCTGTCCTCACACTTAATAAAGACTCCTGGAGTAAACAGCAGATAGAGCTGCAGCCTCGTCCACTACGAGCTGACAGAGAGAGAGAGAGACCCAGAGAGAGAGAGAGAGAGACACAAGAGAAAGAGAAGAAAAGAGTAGAGACCCACAGAGAGAGAGAGAGAGACACCACATAAGAGAGATAGACGAGAGAGAGAGAGAGAGCAGATAGTACAGAGAGAGAGAGATACAGATGACACAGATCAGAGAGAGAGAGAGAGAGATAGACAGAGATAGACCCAAAAGAGCGAGAGAGAGAGAGAGGAGAGCAGAGAGAGATTATATAGAGAGAGAGAGGAGAGAGAGAGAGAGAGAGAGAGAGAGAGAGAGAGAAGAAATGTAATCATCAACCCCTCCCCCCCCACCTTCCTCCCCGACCCCTTTACCCCCGCGAAACACCCCCCTCCCAGATCCCTCATCCACACCCCCCAAAGCCCTTCCTGACCTCACCCCGGTCGCCACGGCAACGCTAAAACAGGTAAAAAAACGTATGACTATAGCCAGGAGGTGAAGCATATCACCACTTCCTGTGTTGGAGAGAGCAAAACAGCCCGCATCACATCCTGTTTATTCATTCCCCCTTAGGAGGACGTCGGGAGCAAGATGAGGTGAGGAGGCGGAGCCACAACTAGGCCAACCCCCTCTGTCAGCTCCTGAACGCAGGAACTGAACGCTGTACAGCCTCTCCACCACCTCCACACCATACAAGGAAGTTCATATATCAAAGTGATGAAATATTAAGAGGTGACCTTCCCATATCCCAAACTCAGCAACTCAGCTCTTTACCTTCCATCCACAAACTGACACTGAGTGGCTCTACGCCAGTTACGTGGGGAGAGAGGGAAAGGTGAGACCGGGGAGAGGGGGGGAAGGGGGGTGAGGAGGAAGGTGAGAGCGGCAGGGGAGAGAGGAGGGTGAGGGGTGAGGGGGAGGGGGTGAGAGAGTTGAGGAAAGAGGGGAGTGTGAGAGGGTGTTGAGGGGTGAAAGGGGAGGGGAGGTGAGAGGGTGGGAGTGTGAGAGGGGAGTGTGGAGGTGGGGAGGTTGAGGGGTGAGAGGGTGAGGGGAGTGTGAGAGGGTGGGAGGTTGAGGGGTGAGAGGGTGAGAACATCATCCAGACACACACAACCACAACAGAACCACTAGTCTGGAGGAGTCAGGGACACCAGAGTGGTTGTGTCCAGGAAACTCTACCTGCCTGGTCAGAACCGGTCAGAACCGGTCAGAACCAGACGGATACCCGGGGTCATTCAATACCTCAGTCTGTCTGACAAGCCAGCCTACAAATTAAAGATGAATACGTCTTAATTACACCCAGTCAATGGATGCAAATATTCATTCCAATCAACTTACACGCAAACCGATAACGATTTATTCCCCTCGAGTAACACGATCCACTTGAATCGAGTGCTTGCTCATTAACGGTGTCAACATGGTTATAGGGATCTGGGGTGGATCACATGACATCTGGAGACACAGCCAGCACGCTAACTGAGCTAGTCACAACAACCTCCCCACCAAGCCTGCTGCTGAGGGGAAAACACCCTCATCTATGTGGATTCTGCTGCGGCCTCTTTGTTACGTGTGTATTAAATATACTACCTCATTATCGCATCATGAAATGAATGTATACGTGACACAAAAGAGGTCATTATCATTTGGGCCGGTAAATAATATGATCGGCTGGTGGATTTATCATCTACTAGTACCCTTGGCAGGTGAGCAAAAAGTTGAGATACTGACTCCAACTCCAACCCTGTTCCTGGAGAGAACCAACCCCTCCAGGGTTTAGCCTCCACCCCCTGTCACCACACACACAACACACACACACTCTCATGCAGGTCTGTGATGGTGCTGTGTGGAACAGGGGACATCCCCAGTAAGGACTAACGACCCAGCCTTATCTTACCCACACATCTCCTCTGCTCACATTGCGGGAGGGGAAAACAAGTCTGACTCAGAGAGGGAGGTAGAGAGACGAGACAGGAAGGGAGAGAGATGAGAGGGATGGGAGAGAGAGAGAACGAGAGAGGAAGGGAGAGAGAATGAGAGAGGAAGGTAGAGAGATGAGATGAGAGGGATGGAGAGAGAATGAAAGAGGAAGGGAGAGGGATGGAGAGAGAGATGAGAGGGAGGGAGGAGAGAAGAGACGGAGGGAAACAGAGAGGGAGGGAGAGAGAAAGAGAGGGAGGGAGAGAGAATGAGAGAGGGAGGGAGAGAGAGAAAGAAAGAGAGTGAGAGAGGGATAGAGAGAGAGATGAAAGGGATGGAGAGAGAGTGTGGCTGCAGGACCCACCACACCAGCCACTAGCAGGCCCCTGGTGCTACAGCAGCTATTTACACCTTAGCAGGATAACACACCTCCTTTATCCGGGAGGGGAGTGGACGAGAGGAGAGGAGGAGAGGGGGAGAGGAAGAGAGGGAGAGAGAGAGAGGGCTCTCCAAGTGAGACCAGAAATTGATCTGATCACCAGACTGCTGTAGGGACGAACGTCATAACGAGCGCTGTCGTCCCGGCCTGGAACACGATAACAGATAACAGCACCTGGATCGACTGCGACACGTACAGGGGATGTGTGCACCCAGCAGCAGTAGTAACAGTACTATTAGTCACAGTGACAGCGTTAGTAATAGCAGTATCAGCCTGTCATTCACAACATTTCCAGCACTTTCCAGCACTGTGGCAGTTTGTATTTTTGTTGCTGTCGGTCGGCGTGGGAGCGGCGGCGCGGCGGTTGCCCCGGATAGACGAGCGTGCGGCGGCGGAGCGGCTCACCTGGGGGGACAGCTGGCCCTGTCGGGGGGGGCCGGAGACGAGCGAGGCCACGATGGAGGCTCTCTGCTGGAGGAGCGTGGAGATCATCTCAAACCCCTCTGGACCAAGCAGCTCAAACAGCTGCAGGAGGGGAGGAGGGAGGAGGGGGGGGAGGGAGGGGTGAGGGAGGGAGGGAGGGGTGAGGGAGGGAGGGGGTGAGGGGGGGAGAGGGAGGAGAGGAAGAGTACGTGAGGAGGCATAGGAGGCATCAGCTGCTGTGAGCCCAAAATAACACAACAACACACACACCACAGTACACACAACCACACACACACACACACACACACACACCACAGTACACCACACACACACACACACAGGACATCACACACACACCACAGTACATCACACACAACACACCACAGTACACCAAACACAACACACCACAGTACAACACACACAACACACACACACCACAGTACACCACACACCACACACAACACACACAGTACAACGCACACCACACACACACACACCACAGTACACACAACACACAACACACACAACACACCACAGTACACCACACACACAAAACACGACAGTACATCACACACACACCACAGTACACCACACACACACACACAACAGTACATCACACACACACACACAGTACACCACACACACACAAACAGTACACAACACACACACACACCACAGGACATCCCACTACCACACACACACACCACAGTACATCACACACACACACACCACAGTACACCACACACACACACACCACAGCACACCACACAC
This sequence comes from Mallotus villosus, assembly GCA_903064625.1. Lineage (NCBI taxonomy): Eukaryota > Metazoa > Chordata > Actinopteri > Osmeriformes > Salangidae > Mallotus > Mallotus villosus. The sequence goes on along the minus strand of CAEFZP010002731.1, from coordinate 9,305 downwards.
ACATATCACAGTACATCACCACACACACACCACAGTACATCACACACCACACCACAGTACACCACACACACACACACACCACAGCACACCACACACTGTGACACACACACACCACAGTACATCACACCCACACAAACACCACAGTACATCACACACATACAAATACACACATGGACATCATGTTGTTCACCCCGACACAACTTGCCAGAACGAAGAACGAGCACCTGGTAATTACCTCAGCACAGGGCTGGGCCTAGGACAGAATAAGCTCTGCTGCTTAGCCCCTCTCTGTCCACACACACACACAGCCACACAACCACACACACAGCCACACACACACACACACATCACCTGGCACAGAGCGGTAGAGAGGGGTCAGGAACAAGAGCAAAACTGGATAGAATCATAGAACCAGGACACTACACAAGCCCAGATCTAAACACACCTACACACACACAACACAACCATACACACACACACACACACACTGTCCACACACTTCAACACACAACCAACAGAGCCAAAGGCAGCAGCTAGGTCGTATATATTTTGCGTAGCTTGCAGTCCCTTGTTTGTCTGCACTTGGGGTGGTCTAACGATGCGCGATGTTGACAGTCCGCCACCGTCTCTTGGTCCGTCTCCGGGGACGCCACGGAAACAACAGACGCACTTTGATGATGTCAGGTCACTCACCCCCCCCTCCCCTCCCCTCTCCCGCCCGCCTGCCTTTGTGCGGGATCCCTGTGCGTTTCTTTTTCAAATCTCCTCGTCTAAAGTTCTATCCATCTCAGCTTCTGTGTGTTGTTCTGTCTGTTGGGAGACGGCGTGCGTGTGCGTGTGTGTGGGGAGGATTGGGGGGGGGCGGAGTGGGTTCTTTGGGGGGGGGCACCTGCCCAGGGAGAATTGGTTTACAGGCACTCATGAATTCCGTCCTTGAAGTTCACTGGTTATTGTGAGTGTCCTCGAGGAGCCTGAGCAGGGGAACACAGAGAGAGGGTTTTGACCCTCAAACCTGGCCACCCTGAAGACATTGTTGTTTCCCGGCCTGGGTCGGCCCAACCGGGTGGAGCTAGGGCATGTCTATGGGAGACGCAGTGCGAGCACAGCTCCCACCAAGACGTGCCCCGAAAACCAACATGGAGGCCGGCCTTTGTGTCTCGAAATGTCGCAAGGGGCATGTTTGTCGCTTCTGAAACTAATCCTGTTTCCTGTCTGGGTCTGCGCGACGGCTGCCGAGCGACGGCGCTTAGCGACGGCCAAACACCTGCGCTGTCACAGCGGCGGCAGTCATCGCCCTCGCTCGCCCTGCTGCCACCGTGTGACAGGAAGTCACACTCCCCCGCCTGTCCTCCCCTTCCCCACCTCCCTCCTTGGTGAGCTCTCTATTTGGGATACCCCCCCGCAACCCCCCTCCTTACACACACACTTCCCCAATTCACTTTCAAATCAGACCCGGAATCAAATCGGTTTGCGTTAGTGTGTCACTCTCTCTCTCTCTCTCTCTCTGGCTAGACACGGCGATTGCAAGGAAATGTCATCATTCCAAGGGCGCAAATGTGAAATAAAAAGAAGCCGTTTCTCCCCACTGTTTAGTTTAATGCCAGTGAGTACCGAGCCTTTAAACTTTGCGGTTGACTTTGGAGTCGTGTGCGGGGGAGGAAGAGAGAGAGAAGAATACAGAGAGGTGAGACGCGAGGAGAGACAGGGAGAGGGAGGGAGAGAGAGGAATAGAGAGAGGTGAGAGGCGAGGAGAGAAAAGGAGGAGAGACAGGGAGAGGGAGGGAGAGAGAGAGAGGAATACAGAGAGGTGAGGAGAGAGACGCGAGGAGAGAAAAGGAGGAGAGACAGGGAGAGGGAGGGAGAGAGAGAGAGGAATAGAGAGAGGTGAGGAGAGACGCGAGGAGAGAAAAGGAGGAGAGACAGGGAGAGGGAGAGAGAGAGAGAGAGGAATAGAGAGAGGTGAGGAGAGAGGCGAGGAGAGAAAAGGAGGAGAGACAGGGAGAGGGAGAGAGAGAGAGGAATAGAGAGAGGTGAGGTGAGAGGCGAGGAGAGAAAAGGAGGAGAGACAGGGAGAGGGAGGGGAGAGAGAGAGAGGAATAGAGAGAGGTGAGGAGAGAGGCGAGGAGAGAAAAGGAGGAGACAGGGAGAGAGCGGCTGATGAAAGAGGAGATATGAGAGAGGAGGAGAGCGAAGAGGAGAGCGAAGAGGAGAGCGAAGAGGAGAGAGTGGAGAGAGGAGAGAGAGTGGAGGAGAGTGTGGAGGAAAGTAGAGGAGAGAGGAGAGAGTGTGGAGGAGAGAGGAGAGAGAAGGATAGCACACACACACAAAGGGCATCCAACATCTAAGCGTGTCAGCGGGAGAGACTGCTTCAAATGTCAGCTACGTGAGGAACATGAGAGCAAAAATAGCACAGGAAGTGCCACCTACATACAGTTACATTACAACAGGAAGTAGAAACTACACCAAGTTATATTACAACAGGCCTCTATCTAGATAGATGGATAGACAGAGGAAAAGAGAGAGAGAGAGAGAGAGAGAGAGGGCAGGTGTGAAAGAGAGAGCAGGGTGAAGGAGAGGGCAGGTGAAGGAGAGGGCAGGTGAAGGAGAGGGCAGGTGAAGGAGAGGGCAGGTGAAAGAGAGGGCAGGTGAAGGAGAGGGCAGGTGAATGAGAGGGCAGGTGAAGGAGAGGGCAGGTGAAGGAGAGGGCAGGTGAAAGAGAGGGCAGGTGAAGGAGAGGGCAGGTGAATGAGAGGGCAGGTGAAGGAGAGGGCAGGTGAAAGAGAGGGCAGGTGAAAGAGAGGGCAGGTGAAGGAGAGAGGAAGGGGAAGGAGAGGGAAGGTGAAGAGAGAGGGCAGGGTGAAGGAGAGGGCAGGTGAAGAGAGAGGTGAGGGAGGGCAGGTGAAAGAGAGGGCAGGTGAAAGAGAGGGCAGGTGAAGGAGAGGGCAGGTGAAGGAGAGGGCAGGTGAAGGAGAGGGCAGGTGAAGAGAGAGGGCAGGTGAAAGAGAGCATGCAGGTGTGGATGATGAAGTGTCGCTCTGATCCATGGTGAACGATACCCATGTCTGAATGTTTCCTAGCGGGGACTCCCTGATCTTAGCCTTAACCTCATCACACACATATACAGTATATACTAATTACACACACACACACCACACTCACTCCCACACACACAAATGATGTAATTACACACACACACACTCGTTCCTCTTGTTGTGTGTGTGTGTGTGTGTGTGTGTGTGATGGGAAGAGGGAGTGCAGAGCAAACAGAAGAGGCTAATAAATTAGTTTAATTACGGCGTGTGACGACCTTGACTTTTTTGGGCGCTGGCAGACGGAGGGGAGAGAAGAAGAGTGTCTGAATGAAGCACCTGTGACAGAGGGACAGGAGCTTAGCCCAGAGGCTCATCAATCACTCATTACTATCCTCACTCCTGGCCTCCTCCTCTCCCACCCTTCCTCTGCCCCCTCTCTCCCCCTCCTCTCCCCTCCTCTCCCCCCTCCTCTCCCCCTCCTCTCCCTTAATTGCAGCTGTGTTTCCCCCATCGTGCCAGCTGACTAGGCCTTCAGGTTCCTGCTCTCACTCCACATCAGGACATTCTCTAACCCTGACAAAGTATTAGAAAACCCAAACTGGACTTGATACACTTTGCTGTCCATTGTCCATCTCTGCAGGCTGCAGACTTCTTGGAAACATAATGATTATAATTATGTTTCATTTTCATTTACCAGAAGCTTTTACCCAAGGTGATGCACAAGGGGGTATTTGAACCTGCAACCTTCTAAATCAGGAGTTAAATGCTCTAGCCACTGGGCTATACTCACACTCTCTCTCTCTCTCTCTCTCTCTCTCTCTCTCTCTCTCTCTCTCTCGCCCCCCCCTATCCTTCATCTCTGGAGGCTAAGAAGGACTTTCCTCCAGGTACATTTATGTCAGTTCTCCAGCCCCGCCTGGTCTGACGAGCTAAAGGCCAAGGGTGACGTATCATGAAGGCTACATCCAAGATGGCCGCCGCGCCCAGCGCTGGGCCCTGGCGGCGTGACGGGGGGTGGAGGTGGGGGGAAGGTCAGAGCGGCGGGGGGAAGACGAACGCCTGACGCCCGACTCCCCCCCCTGGGACTGCTCAAAGTTCACCCAGGTATGGAGAGCCCTGTCTCACATCCCTCCCTCCCTCTCCCGGGCTGTTACACCCTCCAGAGACGAGGCTTCTGCCCGTGTGCGGACTGAAGGACGGGATAGGGCAAGGCCTTTCCACCGCAGTAGGACGGCCAACACGAACGGCCTTAACAGTTTGTTTATTCCCAGATAACTGAATTGTACTTTTGGTAGATTCGTTTTTCGGTGTTTGGTGTTGTTTGCGTGCCTACTTATTTGGGCTTTACGTCGTAAATGTGCCCCTGAAGTCATAAATGCTGCAGTTATCTTCCCTCGGTTCGTAGAGTCGTGCCAAATCCGCTCGCATAAAATCGAAAATAGACGGCTCTTCAGTGCGCGTGCCTTTATGAAATTAACTATATCTACTGAGGGGAGTTAGGTGGCTGAGCGGTAAGGGAATCGGGCTAGTAATCAGAAGGTTGCCAGTTCAATTTCCCGGCCGTGCAAATATTACGTTGTGTCCTTGGGCAAGGCACTTCACCCCTGTACTTACTGTTAGTCGCTCCGGATAAGAGCGTCTGCTAAATGACTAAATGTAAATGTACTGCTCTGTCCAGTACATCAGAGTTCCTTCGGGAGCATCTCTGCTACCAGTGCCTCCCTACAGTATGTAGAGAGCAGTGAGGGGCTTGTCTCTGCTACCAGTGCCTCCCTATGTAGAGAGAAGTGAGGGGCTTGTCTCTGCTACCAGTGCCTCCCTACAGTATGTAGAGAGCAGTGAGGGGCTTGTCTCTGCTACCAGTGCCTCCCTATGTAGAGAGAAGTGAGGGGCTTGTCTCTGCTACCAGTGCCTCCCTATGTAGAGAGCAGTGAGGGGCTTGTCTCTGCTACCAGTGCCTCCCTACAGTATGTAGAGAGCAGTGAGGGGCTTCAGTACATCAACGGCCCCATCAGTACATCAACTGTGACAGTCCTTCCAATTCGACACCCCCTGTTCAAGATACTCTGTTGTCACACGATAGGGGGAGGGCAGGGGCAGGGGGGAGGTGCAGGGCTGGGGTTGTGGCTGGAGGCCGGGGGTTGTGGCTGGAGGCCGGGGGTGTCCTTACCTCGTTCTGCAGCGCGTCGTCACTCTGGGGCGAGGCCAGCATCTCAAACAGGGAGGAGCACAGCTCCTCGGGGCTGGACGCGATCATGTTCCCCCCGCCCAGGTAGCGCTCCACCTCCTCCCTCAGGACGGCCCCGTCCGCTTCGCCAGCCCCGCCTCCCCCCGCCCCCCTCACGCCCTCCTGGTGGCTGTTCAGGAAGCTGTCAAAGTCCAGGCCCCTCCCTCCCCCCTCTTCCTCGCCCTCCCCCTCCCCGCCCACCCAGGGCGGCCGGTCGACCTGGTCCAGGGTGTAGCAGTCGTAGGAGAAGGCGATGTTGCGCCCGAAGGCGGGGCCGTGCGAGGCTTGGCCGGGGCTGTGGGCGCGGACGAACTCCTCCACCCGGTCCTCCCCCAGCGGCGCCACCGCCCTCGCCACCGCCGCGCACGAGGCGTCCGCCGCCGACGCCGGGAAGGGCCCGAACATCTGCTTGATGGCCAGGGTCTCCTCGCGGCCCACCTGCTCCCTGTTGTGGAACGTCTGGAAGAGGAAGACGGCCGCGCTCTCGATGGTGTCCTGGCCGTCCTCCACGCCGACTGACGGGGGGAGGGGGGGAGGGGGGGGTGTTAGGGGTTACTGTCATCGTCATCATGTGAAACAACATATCTGTCACGGACATTGTTGACATTATCATCATCACATAAAACAACATATTAATCATCAGTCATTATTGTCACCATTATCGTCATCATCACGACATGCAGGGGTGAAGGTTTGCCTTTTGTAATAACTTCAATAAGGATGCAGCCATTTGTACTATTTGTATTTTTATATTGTAAATTATGGCTACTTTATAGTTTATTGTATATTTTATTTTAATTAGAAATCCCCTTAGTATGCTTAGTAGTATGCATAGTTGCTGGACTATGTACCTTTAGTATAGTAATAGTTAAACCAAATATTTAAGTTTTTAAGATTCCTCTATGTTTAATGTATGCACCATCCTGCCAAAGTACATTCCTTGTCTGTGCAAACTTTCATGGCGATTAAAACCCTTTCTGATTCAGATTCTGTTAAATAGGATTCTCTTAAATCTAAAGTCGGGGGGACAGATTTGCTGTTTTCAAAAGTGCTTGGAACAGAAGTCATGTTTCATGTGATTTATTACACAGTGATGTCACATGTATAATAAACCCATGCCCCCAGTCTACATACACCCATCAGTCACTAGTACTACCCCCAGTCATCACCATCACGATCATCACCACTACCATCAGTCACTAGTACTACCCCCAGTCATCACCACCACCATCAGTCACTAGTACTACCCCCAGTCATCACCACCACCATCAGTCACTAGTACTACCGCCAGTCATCACCAGTCTACATACACCCATCAGTCACTAGTACTACCCCCAGTCATCACCAGTCTACATAAACCCATCAGTCACTAGTACTACCCCCAGTCATCACCACCATCACCATCACCACCATCAGTCACTAGTACTACCCCCAGTCATCACCACCACCACCATCATCATCATCAGTCACTAGTACTACCCCCAGTCATCATCATCACCACCATCATCACCCCCAGTCATCATCACCACCATCATCACCACCAGTCATCACCACCACCAGTCTACATAAACCCATCAGTCACTAGTACTACCCCCAGTCATCACTACCCCCAGTCTACATACACCATCAGTCACTAGTACTACCCCCAGTCATCACTACCCCCAGTCTACATACACCATCAGTCACTAGTACTACCCCCAGTCATCACTACCCCCAGTCTACATACACCCATCAGTCACTAGTACTACCCCCAGTCATCACTACCCCCAGTCTACATACACCCATCAGTCACTAGTACTACCCCCAGTCATCACTACCCCCAGTCTACATACACCCATCAGTCACTAGTACTACCCCCAGTCATCACTACCCCCAGTCTACATACACCCATCAGTCACTAGTACTACCCCCAGTCATCACTACCCCCAGTCTACATACACCATCAGTCACTAGTACTACCCCCAGTCATCACTACCCCCAGTCTACATACACCCATCAGTCACTAGTACTACCCCCAGTCATCACTACCCCCAGTCTACATACACCCATCAGTCACTAGTACTACCCCCAGTCATCACTACCCCCAGTCTACATACACCCATCAGTCACTAGTACTACCCCCAGTCATCACCACCCCCAGTCATCATACACCCATCAGTCACTAGTACTACCCCCAGTCATCACCACCCCCCAGTCATCATACACCCATCAGTCACTAGTACTACCCCCAGTCATCACCACCACCACCAGTCTACATACACCCATCAGTCACTAGTACTACCCCCAGTCATCACCACCACCACCAGTCTACATACACCCATCAGTCACTAGTACTACCCCCAGTCATCACCACCACCACCAGTCTACATACACCCATCAGTCACTAGTACTACCCCCAGTCATCACCACCCCCAGTCATCACCACCATCAGTCACTAGTACTACCCCCAGTCATCACCACCACCACCATCATCACCATCATCATCACCACCCCCAGTCATCACCACCACCACCATCATCACCATCATCATCACCACCCCCAGTCATCACCACCACCACCACCATCATCACCACCCCCAGTCATCACCACCACCACCATCATCATCACCACCCCCAGTCATCACCACCACCATCATCATCACCATCACCATCACCACCACCATCATCACCACCACCATCATCATCACCATCATCACCACCCCCCAGTCATCACCACCCCCAGTCGTCATCACCACCCCCAGTCATCACCACCCCCAGTCAACACCACCACCACCATCATCACCACCCCCAGTCATCACCACCCCCAGTCATCACCACCCCCAGTCATCACCACCACCACCATCATCACCACCCCCAGTCATCACCACCACCCCCAGTCATCACACCCACCCCCAGTCATCACCACCCCCAGTCATCACCACCCCCAGTCATCACCACCCCCCAGTCATCACCACCACCACCATCATCACCACCCCCAGTCATCACCACCACCCCCAGTCATCACCAGGGCCCGCGTTTGTGCAATGGGCAGGAGGGGCTGCTACCCCGGGCCCCGGCCACTAGGGGGCCCCGGCGCGGGAGATAAACAAAAAAGAAAAAAAAGAATGATCATATTTTTGATGCATTTACCCATCCGTAGTGAAGTAAACGTTCTCTAAACGTCAGTGACATAATTCGTCACGTGTCGTTGCTGGTATCAAAACAGGCAAGCCTCTGTTCGAAATGTCTTAAAATACGTCCTTCCTTTTAAGACAGCGAGGTCTGTTCGAAAACGCTTACATTTTCTCTTCCTGTCTAATAAGATACCTTAAAATACGTCACATAACGGTCATTTTTAAGAGAGCATCTGAGATGCCTTGCTGTCTTAATGGCGGCACGTATTACCGATAAGTCTGTGCGCCAGAACCCAAATCAGATTTTTATTTTTTAAGATGGCGGAACGAAATACCGAAGTTCACATCGAAAGTGTTCATACATGTAATTTCCTTTGCTCTTTTTTTTGAAAATGTATCGAGAGATAAACAGTGTACTATTTAATTATGCCATGATTGATTAACAAAAATAGTCTGAATTCGTTAGCGAGGTATAAGTTAGCCAGGTCGCTATGGTAGCTGATTGTTAACGGCGTTGCTAACGTTAGCTCCGGTACAGTATGTATCTGTATTTAATGCAAGATAGTTAAGAAAGTGAACGGTTGTTTATGATGTGAAATTGTAAATGTGCATTGTCGGTGCACACAAAATGTACTGTAAAAATAACCTGCTATTTAAAAATATATCAGGGTGTTTTAACTGACAGTTAAAACACGGTTGCGGTTAACTGTCATAGCTAGCCATGTACACGCAGCGCGATGACGTACATCCTGTCTTAATAGGCTGTTCGAAAACAACGGTTTTTAAGATACCTTACCCCGAAGAGAGCTGTCTGGTTAGACAGCTGTCTAGTAAAACATCAAGGATTAAGACAGCTGTCTTGAAACACTAGTAGAGGCTTCTGCCCCGGGCCCCAGGTGACCTTAACCTGGCCCTGGTCATCACCCACCACCAC
>CAEFZP010002730.1:0-22978 GCA_903064625.1 Mallotus villosus | reverse complement strand
CGACTGGTACGGCCTCTGGCGGAATAACAATAGGAGGCAATTGAATTTGTATTGACACGGCGAGGGGAAAGTGTTTACTACAGTAACGGGTGTTGAGATTTAATCCTACAATAGGCTGGGGTTACGAGGAAATACCCTCCTCCGCTCCGCCTCCCCCCCCCGTGCAGGCTGGCAGAGGGACTCTGCTCCTGGATCAGTTTGACTGTTGATGCAGGGCGGGGGTTAGGGTTACACAGGGGGTGGAACTGATCCTGGGCCTGTGCGGGTCACTGCCTATGGAGCAACCTCGAGAAACGTCTTACGCTGGAACCGAAACAAAGACGATATATATCTGCCAAGACTGCCATTCATGCTGGTCTGAGTTAGAGCAGGCTTGATTCGTCTCCCCCGACAGTCCCAGTGCCATATCCTCTCATTGTGTCAGCCCTCCGTGATGGAGGCGGCTATTTATAGCTCCACACGGGGGTATTATTAAAAATAATGACTTTCTCACAGAAGGGAGAAGGAGTTTTGCCGTCTCCAAGAACGTGACACACAAAGAGATGAAGGCATCTGTGGAGGGGAGTAATAATATCTTTGTCGGGGGAAAAACAGTCTGCCCTGAGCGAGGATCGTAAAAAATGAAATACGTGTAAAAAAATCTATGAAAAAAAAACCTCACAAAGCCAGCTTTACAATTAAGTGGCGTACACCCACTCTATAAATGATGAAAATTCTTCCTCGGCTGGGTTTTTATTGGCCGAGCCGGTGGCAAGCCTGTCAGAGACCGCAGAACGCCGCAGAGTGGAAGCCACTGTTTTATATGGCACATGTGCCCCGACACGCCAACCCCCTTCATTAGAACAGGCAACAACTGCCACTCTGGTTTCTATCTATGAAACCTCCTCCTCTCTCCTCTCCTCTCTCTTCTTCTGCTCCTTCTTCTCCTCCTCCTTCCACACCTCATCTCCTCTACCAATCCTCCTCCCCCCATCTCCACTCGTTTGTTCTCCACCTGCCCCCACTCCCGATGAAATACCTCTGGGCTAGGAAGCAGTCGTGGGCTCCACACATACGCATGCTTCTGCTCTGCATCTGACTGTCTCAGACAGGCTAGTCTAGCAGCCTCCAAAACAGCTTGAGACTGACTCTGCAGCCTTCAAAGCAAGGTTGACTCTGCAGCCTCTAAAGGACAGGGCCAAGTGACTCTGCAGCCTCTAAAACAGGGCTGACTGCAGCCTCTAATAGACAGGCCCAAGTGACTCTGCAGCCTCTAAAGCAGGGCTGAGTCTGCAGCCTCTAATACACAGGCCCAAGTGACTCTGCAGCCTCGAAAACAAGGCTGATTGCAGCCTCTAAGAGACAGGGAAAAGTGACTCTAAAGTGGAGTTGGATGACTGTAGCCTCCGAGACAGGTCGTTGGTCTCAATCTCGTCTCATTCCACTTGCCGCCTCTCTGTCTGATAATCCCTCTCTCTGTCTCATCTGATCTCTTCTTCACATAATCTGTCTTTCAATCCATCCTTCTCATCCCCTCTCCCATGTAGCGCTGTCTTTTTAACGATTCCAATCTCCTTTCTCTCCCTTCCACTCACTTACTCACTCACTCACACTGTGAGATTAGAAAATCGATACCCCCCCATGACTCAGTTCATACCTATACCCATCGCACATTCACAACGTGGAGCTTGAATTGGTGGTTTGAGTGTGTATGTGTGTGTGTGTGTATGTATGCATGTGTGGGGAATGTTTGGGGCTAGCTGACGTTTCCTTGTGGTTTTTTGGGGGGGGCTTACAGTCTCTCTCTCTGTCTTTCTTTCTTCCTCTCCCCTGGCCAGGGAGCTGGGAGCCTGCCGTAGTTCACCAAATATGGGCATCTCCAGAGCCATGCTGCTGGAGGCCTGAGAGCATCTCCCTCTTCTCAGAGCGAAAATAGTTCCGCTTTTAAGAGGCCACGGCTTCAGATGTTCCTACCAAGACACTCCTCCTGTTTCCACCGCTCAAACAACAGCAAACAACGCCGAGTCTAAATGTATTACAGCCGAGGCGGGGGGGGGAGGGGGCTTCCAAGCGACTTGAACAAAATTGTAGATTTCGGATATCATCCTGAATTTGGTACTGAATCGAGCCTAATGTCTGGGTGTCTTATTCATTGTTTACATTCATCCAATACTTCAACACCACTCCCCTCCCATCTCAACCCCCCTCAGAACCCCCCCCCGCCCCCCCTGCCTCACCCACCTACCCCGTCTCAACCTCTGCCTCACCCCCTCCCTCCCCCGTCTCAACCTCTGCCTCACCCCCCTCCGTCCACCCATCTCAAACACTGCCTTACCCTCCCCTGCCTCACCCCCTCCCTCCCCCACCTCAACCTCTGCCTCACCCCCCCCTCCCTCCCCCGCCTCAACCCCTGCCTCACCCTTCCTTACACAGGGTTACCTCACTCCCGCCCCCTCAGCTGGCCAAGACCAGCGGAGGAATTACTAACAATCGCTTCAAAACAGGATAAGTATCCCGCTCCTAGACCATATTGGGTCTTTTTTTTTATGAGGACAGTCAGACTGGAGGGGGAGAATCAGGGCAGTTTTCCGGAACATTCTTCGAAAAGACCGGGCAGACAGAACCCTAAGTGCAGTAAGCCAGTTAGCTGGCTCATTCAGCCCCTGTGACGTAGATTCAAACCACCCCATCAGAGGACTAGCTTTGGAGGACAAGCATTCCAAACCATATACCCTGGACTTTATATAGATGTGATTTATTCAAGGTGGATAACAGTAGGCTATGGGAAACCATCTAAAAGGCCAGTTCTACTGAGTCGAACCGTGTCAGCTTGTGATAAAGAACAGCAGTGTAACTTTGTCAGCTTAGCTTCGTTCTGAGAAACATTGTCATTTTTAGTCATTTTAGCAGACGCTCTTATCCAGAAACGCCATATCTTTAGCATTGTCACATGGGCTGGAGATTCCTCTCGCTGTCGGGCTGTCTGGCCTGGGTGTCTGAAAGAATAGTGTGTTAATCGGATCATTGGAAAGAGAACAATGGAATCTTTTCATTCTCCCCATTAAGCCATTTGGCTGAGCTAAGGAGGACAAACCAGAGAACAGCTAGCTAGCTAGCCCGTAACCAAACAGAGCACAGCTACTAGCTAACTCGTCTGTAACCAACTGAAAAGAACAGGTAGCCTGGCTGTAGCACTGGGTAAAGAACAGTTAGCTAGCTGTAACCAACAGTTAAGAACAGCAAGCTAGCCCGTAGCTAACAGTGGAGAACAGCCAGCTAGTCCGTAGCTAACAGTGGAGAACAGTCAGCTAGTCCGTAGCTAACAGTGGAGAACAGTCAGCTAGCCCGTAGCTAACAGTGGAGAACAGTCAGCTAGCCCGTAGCTAACAGTGGAGAACAGTCAGCTAGCCCGTAGCTAACAGTGGAGAACAGCCAGCTAGCCCGTAGCTAACAGTGGAGAACAGTCAGCTAGCCCGTAGCTAACAGTGGAGAACAGTCAGCTAGCCCGTAGCTAACAGTGGAGAACAGTCAGCTAGCCCGTAGCTAACAGTGGAGAACAGTCAGCTAGCCCGTAGCTAACAGTGGAGAACAGCCAGCTAGCATGATTTTGCTGCTGAGTAAGAACCCTTCTGCACCGTGGCCGGACTGGGAGACTTACGGAGCGGGGCCCTTAACCGGTTGCTAGGGAGGCAAGAGTAATGGGAGGGAGGATCAGTTGATCAAACGAGGAGAGAGGTGAGTGTGTGAGAGAGATATCTGAATCTCTTTTTTATGTCCAGAGGTGAAATATCCAGTATGTAGGCATTAGGGTGATTTATGGAAAAGTTAAACATATGACAGAATATTATGCCGCCCAACTTCCATCTGCCGAGCCTTAAAAATGTATAAACACTTGTGAGCAGAAAGTCCCATCTGGTCAGATTTGGGAGTGTTCTTGTTTAATGGGGGGGTGGGTGGTAGTGATGGGTGGGTGGTTACAGCGTGCGTGTGCATGTGTGTGTGTGGGGGGGGCGGCCATTTTCCTGATCCAGTTTCCCCAAGTCTACCGGAGTGGTCCCTCAGCAGATGAAAAGACTGGTGGACAATGTGGCTGACGGTGTTGGGAGTATCCTTCACAATAGGAGGAAAACAAGTAGTACGCATGTGGCCGGGCTGCGGGCACGCGGCACACGCACGCAAACACACCCGTCTGCCTGCTTTTGTCATCACTCGCGGGGCAGTGAAGCCCGCGAGGACGAGAGAGAGAGAGAGACTTCAACCATCTCCTCCTTCCTTCCTCCACACAGGCGGAAGCTTCCGGGGGGTCTGAAGGTGCAGCTGTCTGCCTCCCGGGCATCCGAGTCACACGTCGATATCCGCCATCGACCGCTCGCATCCTTCGTGAGCACAGCGACGAAGTCCGTGTCGTACACACGCGCCAAACGTTTGACCTCTGTAGGCCGCGTTTGGCGGCGGACGGTGCGTTTTTGTGAATGGCCCACCATTTTGTGGGGTTTGGAAGGGAACAGCCAGGCAGGAAGGCAGGGCAGGCAGGGCAGTGTGGGCCTCACTGTTTGCACACAAGCAATCTAATCTCCAGTCTGATCGGCCAGTGGGTTTGGTCACCCGTGTCACATTCCCAAGCGACACACATACACACGCACGCACAAACGCGCGCACCTCTTTTTCTTCTTCTCCCTTCTCTTTCCCTCACTCTCAGTTCTCTCTCCCTGCTTCACATCGCTCCGCGTTGAGGTGCACTTCTTTTGGGTCTCCGCCGTGCCGGGGCACCCCTCAGCAGGGTGGGGACGGTTTCTACCCCCACACACACACACACACACACACACACACACACACACACACACACACACACACACACACACACACACCACACACACACACACACACACACACACACACACACACACACACACACACACACACACACACACACACACACACACACACCACACACACACACACACACACACACACACACACCACACACACACACACACACACACACACACACACACACACACACACACCACACACACACACACACACACACACACACACACACACACACACACACACACACACACACACACACACACACACACACACCTCTGCCTGGACTGAGATAAGAGCGCGGAACAGTCATCCCGTATCTCCCCGCAAGCCGCAGCGGAACAGCTCGACACTAGTCTAGAAAAGTGCTTTATGACACTAAAAGGAGGTCAGCCTGATTCCCTAGAGACCATAGAAGAAGGGAGTGACCTTAAAGAAAGGAGGTGCGGAAAGTAAGAGAATGAAAGAGAGATACATACAGAGAGAAAGAGGGGGAGGGAAGGAAAGAGAGAGAGAGAGAGAGGGAAAGAGAGATACAGAAATAGAGTGAGACAAGATATGAAGTGAGATAGAGAGCTCCTTACCGACTCGTCCAGAGCAAAGCGAAGACACCCGTGTTCGTACAGCACAAAGAACCTCCGCTGCCATTTCTGTTGAGGAGAGAGAGAGGTTTAGATAGAGGTAGGGAGAGAGAGCCAGTTATTCAATTGACAACAAGTTGACAAACCACCATCGCCTGTACATGCTGGGCATGGTTGGCTGATGGTTAGGCTAGTGTTTGAGTGGGATTGTGCATTACACACATTCGCCTACTTATCTATAGAGTGATAAAAAGGGGGAAATGTCCCCCAGTGCGCATACGTGTTTGATTCCTCACACACACACACACACACTCACTCACTCACTCACACACTCTCTTACCCGGGACCTCTGATTAGGATTGTCAAAGTCCGTTCCCTCGGGGGCCAGGCAAAGCCATCCGCCATAAATAGGTTTGGCCTGTAAAAGAAAAAGCAGCAATTTTAGCAATCTGTATGAGCGAGAGAGAGAGAAAACGTAGAGAGAGAGAGAGAGAAACTAGAGAGAGAGAGAGAGAAAACGTAGAGAGAGAGAGAGAGAAACGTAGAGAGAGAGAAAACGTAGAAAAACATGTTTGATGTCGCTTCCCTCCTCACGGGGCAGTTTGGAGTCACACAGACTGTGTTAGTGCACCTGTGGGCCCAGTCATACAAGTGATGAACCCCAGTGGAACCAGGAACGAAGTGACACCACCTGCCTATCGATCTACATACTGGCTTCCGGCCACGGGCTACCTCAGACTTGTTCAAACACCAGCTATTTGCTCCTTTGAATACAGGGTGAAGATTAAGGGACGTGTCAACAAATAAAAAGACACAAGTCGGCGTTCCCACAGGAGAGGGAGCAGGAGGCCCCTTTCAAGATGGCGCCTCTTTGCTTTGAAATCAGCCGTCTATCGCTGCCTGGACGGTTAAACATTACCTCGCAGCTGTCATTCCTGTTTGACAGTTCTCTCTCTCGGCCCCCCCCCCTTTCTCCAGCGCTCCCTCCGTTCGTTTCCCTCTCCACCTTTCTCCTTCCCCTCTTTCTCCTCCTCTCTGTCTGCATTTCTCTCTCTTTCTCCCCCGCCCCTCTCTCCCTCTCTCTCTCTTTCTCTCTCTCTCTGTGTTTCTCCCCCTCTCTCACCTGGTGTGCAGACGACTGTTTGGCAGCTCTAAATGTAGGCCATTCCCCCCCCAGGCCCCTGCATGTTTGCCATAAATCCATACGTGTGTCTTGTCGGAGCATGCACCGAGTCTGCAGAGGCAGGTGGATGGACCGGCGGGTTTTCAAATATGACTCGAGACGGGGGGGGACGACGACGTGTCATAAAAAATGAATGAGGACGCGGGTAATTTGCCAACAGTGACTAATGATCCCTGACTATCTCCTCCTGGAGATCAGGACGGAGATAGGGAGAGGGATATGGGGTGAGAGAGGGAGATGAGGGACGAGAGACAGCGACTGACGAGAGAGAGAGACAGGAAGTGACTGAGAGACAGAGGCGATTCGACCACCAAAAGACGGACAAACCAGCAGCTGTGGCCCGCACCGATGATGACAGCCACGAAGCCAGGATGTACAAATGAGCAACAGTGACACTCACACACACACACACACAGCCTTGCTCTCTTCCCACACACACACACACACACACACAAGGCTGACTTCCTCTCCAGTGGTCCTCCAGTGACCCCGCAGCCCCTCCACTCCCAGTCCCTCCAGCCCTCTTCACTACCGAGGTTAACTCTTCATTTCCTCCCCAGCGAAAGCGCCCCCCTAGGGGAGGGCCAGGAAGCCCCAGTCTACAACCACTGTCATGGTGGACAACGATGAATACAGGAGCTTAGTGACACAGTCATCAGCCAGGCCTACAGGAACCAAGAACGATGTGCGCGTCCCCAACACTAACTCCAATGTGACCTTCTAACATTCTAATGGTTCTCGTCCCTTGAATTCCCTGCACTGCGGCTGCTTCATTAAGGGGGCAGATGAACAGGCCGTGTAAACACCACACGGGCTAAACTGTCCTTTTTCTGCTGTATAACCTGAAGTCCGTGGCCCACCAGGTCGAAGCCCCTCAGTGTGGGAGGAGCCTCTGGGAGCCTCGACCCTGCTTTCTCCATCCCACAGTTCTTCCTGCACGCTCGGCAACCTCCCCTCCCTACTTCACCTCCCCTAAACTCCCATCATATCCTTCTGACGGTCTCTCTCTCTCAATCCCTGCCTCTCTTTCTCCCTCTCGTGTGTCACAGTCTGTCTCTCTCTCCCTGTCACTCTCCATGTCTCTCTCTCCCCCCGTCTCTCTCTCTCTCCCTCTCTCAGTATCTCTCCCCCTGTATCTCCCTCTCTCAGTATCTCTCCTTCTCTGTCTCTCTCTCCCCCCCGTCTCTCCTTCTCTGTCTCTCTCATCGTGCCCCTGCTGTAGCCAACTCTCTATGCTTTACACTTTAGTGCCTAAGGAAGGACAATAGAGCAAAGCGATAAATCCGGAACAGCAGCAGCAACAACAAAAAAACCGAACCAGCACTGAAAAGCCCTTAAGCTTCAGCTGAAAGTATTAGCCCATTAAAAAAAAGAAAGGCCTTTCTGGGAAATCAAATGTCTGTTTCTGTACTAAACAGACTATGATGGAGGAATCTGCTCTGTCAAGCCCTCCCCCCAGCACACCTCCTGTCCCTGGTGGGTTAAACAAAGAGATTGTTTATATTGGATACTGTTCGGCGTTGACATTAAGCTCCTTCTCTTCGGATAACTTTTCCATGTGGGCTATCCATTTCAGAGTTGCATTCACGGGGTGAATGTGATCAAATGAACGAGAGTAGAAGGGGGAACTGTCTGTAGGCCAGTGACTAACGGCCCCAACTCGATTCAAAACTCAAACAGCTCCCATTTTAATCCAGGGGCCAGATTTATCCAAACTAATGAGACTCAGTTTGGAGCGGTGGCGTTTCAACAGCATGAGGTCGCAGCTTGGGAGAACTCTGGCCTGCTCACCAACGCTATCTACCCCAAACAGTGCGGAGGAGTGAGTGGAGGATGAAGTCAATGTTGCTAACGCCCTCTCCAGCCTGGGTCTTCGCTAAACGCAAAGATACCTCGACGGAGACTCGAAAAACACAGCTAACGCTAAAATGTATATCCCAGCAATTTCACCCTCTTCATGATTGAAAATCGAAATCTGTTGATTCCAAAACAGGGTTTGGATCCGGTTTAAAGGGGCTACTGGCTTAACAGACTGCCTGAACGGTGATCTTACACACAGTTAGCGAGGCCACAAAGTGCTTTTTAAAAAAAAACATGTTAATGAAGACAGCTGTGTGCCTTCTCTCTTGTCGAGTCAGGCTGCGTAGAGGTCTACGAACTCTTTGAAAGGGTTGGTGGAGGGAGGCTATGGTGTGGTCGGACACAGATAAGAGCTAGTTAATTCCCTAACTGGTGATTGGTGTACAAACAACACTGGTCCCATTGGTGCTGTGAAAGATAAAAAGGATGCTGAGTCTCAGGGGGATTAAGGAAATGATGTAATGATTAAAATCCCGATCCTGACTGAGAAGTCTCGGTTTTAAGGGGTTAACCTGCGATAATTGCACACAGGCATTAACAAATGCGATGACAGGAAGAGTCTCTCCACGTACGAAAACACACACACACACACACACACACACACACACACACACAAAACGACACACTGGTGGAGAGAAAGGATGCTGACGTTGCTGTTTGATTCTTAAACCATGTTCAAGGGCCCATCTGGACTTCATCGTATGGGATCAATTACAGGATACAACACAGACTAAACTAATGATCTGGGGGAGAGAGAGAGAGAGTTCCTCTTATTCCCAACTTCCCTCGGCTCGGAGGTATATGCATTGTGGTCAAATCAAAAGGCGCTTCCTCATCATATATTCTATACTGATTTGCAGACATGAGCCCGTTTAGCAACCTATTTCGTCTACTCTTATGCAACGGCTTCAAAAACGAGGCTAATGCTTCCCAAGCAGAATAAAGGACAGCACTGTGGACCGTGTTAAATTAACTTCACAGGCAGCGTATGCGCGCTCCCTTTTAGCCCAAATCTGAGACTCGTTCTGTTGTGTGCAGGCATAGTGTTCTCTTTAGCCGAAGGAAACTAGGTAGATATAGACTGACGTAAAATAAGTAGACATTTGAGTCTTGCAGGAGGCAGACAGTCTCACTTTTTGGGGTAACATTCCCTCATTTTCATCATTCACTCATCAACTCCTCAAGCGAGTGCAGAGGCCAATGTCACCCGCAACAGCGGAGGACTGTTTTGTCCCTAGTTATTTGTCTACAATCATATCAGACCTGATAGTACATGAGGTATGAGAAGCGCACTTTCTAGTTTGACTAGATGGTTACAATGTTGCCAGCAACTTGACACTAATAGGTTGCCTGCGACAAACTTTGCCTGCTAACTGTTGTTAAGGGATAAAACATAAAACATTGTGACAAAATTCGATTTCACAGTGAGCTATTGTCTTTTCGTTTACCTGATTCAGATCTTGGTCGGTCAAGAGGTGCAACTCCCGGGGTTTGAAGCAGTTCTGGCATTTACTTTTATTGAATATGTTCGCTTGGAATTTCCTACATGGATTTTCTTTTGCAGTAGACATTGTATTTTTGTTTCGGTTCAGAGTCGAATGCAATGTTCTTTCTTTTGATTTTGACAATTCTCAGTGGAAAATCCCGTTGTTTTCTTTGAGTTTCTTTATCCAGTTTGGAAAAAGGGCTCAGCAAACAAATGCATTATACAACGATGTGTCTACTTTTTTTTGTGGTCTTCACTTGCACACATACATACAGTCCAAATTGAATAGGTGGGTTTTTCTATAGTTTAATCCAATTGATGTTTTCCAGTATGTGATTGCTAGCCATCAAGCTAGCATGCGACCACTGATGAATGTCTTTCAGTCCATGGCCTGTTTCCACAAAGCCGAATAGCAAGCTACTAGCTGGCTATCTAGCTAGTTGATACAACCAATTATGTTAGCTGGGGTGCAAGCCACAAAACAGCAAATGCACAGTGTTTGCAGTGCCTAGCACCAAGGCAATAGCGTCCATCTGCCGATGCCCTACGCCCATTTGAGGGGAAAATGCCAAAAGTAAAGCCAAGGTAACAATTAGCTAGCTTACTAGCTTCCCAGATCTCTGCGAAGTTTACCTACTGGCCGATTCTTCACTGGCTAGCAATAGCAAGTTAGCTAACGATAGCTAGCTAATGAATTCCTTCTGGCGTTATGGTAGAATTAAAAGGTCCCAAATCCAAATCTTCAGTGTAATGCACTCTCCTGTTGGAAAACAAGATTCGGCAAAGTGCCGCTTGACAAATCAGTGACGCCCAAAAGCGGATTTATATTATGTTTCCATAACTAGATTGCTAAGCAGTGCCCGTGGGTTTATTTTCTCCCTTTTTTCGGGCAAGAACTCTCCCAATGGATGGAGTTCGTGAGCTCAGAGATTTGTTGCTGGAATTTCATGGAATCTCGCGATGGTAGACGGCGCATTCTCTCGCGACACTATTTTTGTACAACCGGGACAGCCGCCGGTTCACCGAGTCGTGTTGTTATCTTCGATCCCCTCACTTAAACCACATAACTAAGTTTATAAAGGATGCATGATTTGAAGCGATGGCTGATAATGTTCAAAACAAGCTCTTTATCCAAACAAAGAAATATAATGGATCATAATAGTCCAATGAATTTCACGCTCCACCCGAAGCAACTCGTTACACCTTGCCATGTGACATCCCATGAGACGATTATAATATATATGATGGACAAGTCAACCAATCAGATTGTTTTTAATTACGATTCCACGAGTTTTCCCAATACAGAAACACAAAGAAAAAAAGTTTCACAGAAGCTGTAATGAACAAAACTACAAAAAGTCCATCATGGTTTCAAGATTAAACGAAATGACATGTCAGATATGTTTAAACAGGCATTAAACAAATACATATATTTTAGTTTGAATACATCAGGCATTTTTTATGAATGATAGAAACTTCCATTCTGTGATTTACATGTAGTCATTTAGCAGACGCTCTTATCCAGAGTAACTTACAGAAAGTACAGGGACATTCCCCGAGGCAAGTAGGGTAAAGTGTCTTGCCCAAGGACACAACGTCATTTTTCACGGCCGGGAATCAAACCGGCAACCTTCTGAATAATAGCCTGATTCTCTAACCGCTCAGCCATCTGACCTCCTGGATTTGCATCCAACTAATCACATGACAAAATAATACCAAGCTGAAGAGCGACAGACTCCTATTTCAAGGATCTGAGGGGGGTTGCCTCTCCATTTGTCTCATTGGCAACAAGGGGAATGCCTAAGATACCTCACCCCACACACATGAGTATTAATGGCTGACTCAGCCAGTGTCTATTAAAAGCACTTAGCCGCCAGTCCAACAGTAAGTCCAGCAGACACAGACAAGGCTGGGTGAATGACGGACAGGACAGGGAGAAGGTGGCTAATGCTCTATTACCTCATTACCCAACCAAACCTGGAAAACAACAGCCATTAACGGGTGAAGGATTATCTTCCTACGCACGCTGTAAGTGTACCAAGAATAAAACAGATTAGAGTTGTGTGTGTGTGTGTGGTGAAAGGTGTGTGTGTGTGTTCATCATGCACTAACCCCCATTGGGATCTCTTGACATCGAATCACCACAATCATACTTGTGCTGTTCTGGAATGCAAACCTCCGGATTAAACAGTAACACAACCTAATCTGATAATCTGTACACGAGTAAAGTCTGCTGTTGTTCCCTATACCAGAGGGTCAAATAGGGTCCCATATTTCATGTGTCTGTATCCCTGTTTGCCTCTGGTGGGGTATCCAGTGACCCCTATCCGAGTCGGCCCAGTGTGAGGCAGTGTGTGGCGACAGCCTGCTTTGGCCAGGAGTATATTTAGCAGTTGTCCTCAAACACACTGTACATGGCTAGAGGCAGCACTGCTACCAGACACAACTGCTCTGTCCACGGAGGCGAGAATTCAAACAGGATCTGTTTCATAATGGCCCGCGAGAGGCTCCATATTTCTGTTGTCGTCAAAGGGCGTAGGTTTGTTTTCAACTTTGGGTGGGACAGATTTCTTTTAATAACTGAGGATGCGGCCGTTAAACATGCTTTTTGTAATAAAAAGTGGGGGGGGGGCAGATTAGCCGTTTTAAAATTGTGTCTATTTTGAAACCTAATACCCCTTGTTGTGGGTAAAGGCTGTGACTGAGAGTTTAAAGATAAATCAGTTTCAACTTGTACACATGTATTCTACGTTAGAGTAGAGTACGTATCGTTTGGTGTTTGTGGTCCGATCTGCATAGCCAAATCTATGAGCAGGAAGTGAACTCGTCCGCACAC
Source organism: Mallotus villosus (assembly GCA_903064625.1). Lineage (NCBI taxonomy): Eukaryota > Metazoa > Chordata > Actinopteri > Osmeriformes > Salangidae > Mallotus > Mallotus villosus. The sequence goes on along the minus strand of CAEFZP010002730.1, from coordinate 10,223 downwards.
CAAACCCAAAGGTTCTGACCAGAAGTCTGTCAGTCCACAGTCCACTGAAAGGAGGCCTCCTGGTTTGTGGGTGGTCACTCCCTTCTCAGGCACCGTTTGGGGGAGTGTGAAGTGTTGTCGCCCTGTGACAGGTGACACACGATCCAAGGAGCACCAGCATTATTCCACACCCCGAGGTTCATTCCTAACCGGCTGAAATATACAAACCAAGAACCTCTCCTCTTACAGGACAGAGTTACATGTTGTGGTGGTAGCTATGCGGTGGTTCTACAGCAGTTAGTTACACAATAGCATGATGTTAAGATGTGAGTTATGAGTTCTACTAGGTAAGATAAAGGTGGACTGCAATTCACAGTGTGTCACTGCACACCACAAATACAACCAACAGGTCACAATGAAGTACCAAAAAAAAGTACGACACAACCACACTCATTGTCCTCCTGAACTTGAGACTCATTAGATTTCATGACATTCCTGCCCGTGGGTCCGACGCAACAAAGCTTGTTGGATTGATGGATGCTGACGCGTCAATCCTCTCTCTGTCCCCTTGCCAGGTCATGGAGTTGCCATCGGTAATGATGCTGCCTCTGCTGGTCGTCATAGCGGCAGGCATCTACTACATCTACACCGAGGTCATCCAGTTCATGTCCCGATCCGTGGTGCGCAACAAGGTGGTGGTGATAACAGACGCCGTGTCCGGCGTGGGAAGCGGTGAGGGTTCCGATAAAGATTGGTTGATTCAATTGGACTTGAATTCAAATTCAATTCCAGATGGAATGTAAACGAAACATCTTGAGATACAGCGTTGTACTGTATCTTTGATGTGTGTGACTGAATGACAAGATGAACCTTTGGCCTGACCCTCTGTCTTTCACCTCTCCTTCTCTTTTTCGTTTCACCTCGCATACTTTTTTCTTCTTCTCTCCAAACCCTCCTTTCCCCTCTCTCCGTTCCTCTCTCCATCCCTCTCTCCATCGCTCTCTCCATCCCACTCTCCATTCCCTGTCCATCTCTCTCTCTAACCCTCTGTCCATCCCACTCTCTATTCCCTGTCCATCTCTCTCTCTAACCCTCTGTCCATCCCTCTCTCCATTCCCTGCCCATCCCTCTCTCCATCCCTCCATCCAGAGCTCGCCCGTCTCTTCCACAAGGGTGGAGCCAGGCTGGTCCTGTGTGGCACCAGCTGGGACAAGATGGAGTCTCTGTACGACTCCCTCACCAGTGGAGCGGACCCCAGAGTGGTGAGTCTGACTTGAGGTCCGTTTGTGGTCAACCCACCACAGGACAAAGTACATGGGCTGGAGACGAAGCACTGATTCTAGACCTGTACGTGAGGGCTGTCCCAGGAGAGCACTGATCTGACTGATCAGCACGTCTGCCCGGTGAATCGAACGGACGAGGGAGTCCAATGTGCCGTCCACAGCTTTCAACAAACAAAACAGTCCGGACATTGGGATACCAGAAGAAGGGCCCGGCTTGTATCTCGTTCTGCTTCACTCTCCTGTCTCTCTGTTCAGGGATCGGGGCTTCCTCCCCTGGTCACCAACAATGGCAGGATATCCTGCCCTTTGACAGCACTGTCCTCTGGGTATCTGCTGAGCCAAGGCCAGAGCAGATGTGTCTGGAAAGAACAACACACGCACACCACATCACACAGACACCAGGAAGGGGTGAGGGAGTCTAAACTGACACAGCAGATACAGTACATGAGCTCCCAGTACGGGGTTTGTGAAGGGAGAGGGTCAGGGGATGAGGGGGAAAGATACAGTTGTCACTGACCACTTCAACCCCTTTTAGAAAACTAGTGGGGTTGTGACATGTCGGATGATGTGCACAGTGGTTGCAGTATTGCTTTGGTCTCCACCTCATCAAATCAAATCAAAATGTATTTGGATAGCCCTTTTTACACGCATGTCATAGAGGGCTTCACATACGCCCATAGAACTGCCCCACAACCAACCTAAACCCTCGAGGAAGACGAGGAAAAACTCCCAGAAAAACTCACGAGAGGAGAAAAATGGAAGAAACCTCGGGAGGAGCAATTCAGTGAGGGATCACCTCCTCCAGAGACGGTTGGTGAAAGAGAGGAGCAGAACACAGGCGTAACATAGTCATCCCTTCACCCTGGTGTCAGCTCTCCCAATTGAAGCATAAAGACCCTATAGGGACCCTAGGGAACTAATGTTCTAATAAAAGCGCTCTCCAACGCAGCAGTCGACGAAACCGCGACACAGCAGACACGCGCGGGACGAGAAAACACGAGCCGGATGAGGAAAAAGCCGCAGAAGAGACACCCGAGAAAACAGCGCAGCAAAAGAGCAACGAAGAGAAAAAGAGAAGAAGAGAAAAAGAGAAAAGAGAAAAAGAGAGAAAAGCGACAAATCGTACCACGAGCACACCGCTCACACACTACGCTAAACGACCCCCTCTCCCCCTCTCCCCTCTCCCCCTCTCTCCAGATGTTTACACCCAAGCTCGTGCTGATAGACTTCAGCGACATGGCCAGCATGCCCGAGGTGGTGCTGGAGGTGGTGGAGTGTTATGGCTGTGTGGACGTGCTGGTGTGTAACAGCAGCATGAAGCTGAAGGCTCCCGTCCAGAGCGTGTCGCTGGAGCTGGACAGAAACATCATGGACGTCAATTACTTTGGTCCCAGCGCGCTCGCCAAAGGTGAGGTGGAACAGGGTCGGGAAGGCAAACACCAGGGAACTCTTAAGTGGTTCGAGTTTATTTAGTGGAGGTTTTCCTTTGAATGTTTCATGCAAAAGTCGTGTTAACTTATGGTCAGGTTTTGATTGAATGTCTTTCTATTTTTGTACTTTCTGATTTTTATCAATGATGCCACCTAGAGTAAAATAGTGTTGGTGAACTGACAGGCTTTGAATTCTCATTTTATAAGATCAAATCTCCATTGCTGACAATGGAATGCAGTCAGTGTTTGTATTGCCCTACACACTTTTAGGTGTTTGGTTCACATTAAAGAAAGTGATCCTTGTTGAAGGTATTCTTCCCACCATGATCTCGAGGAGAGCCGGTCACATTCTACTGGTCAACAGTATCCAGGGGCGACTGGCGGTTCCATTCAGAAGCTCCTGTGAGTTCCACTGTCCTATATTCAAGTTGTTGAACAACTCAGTCAATGACAGACAACAAACAGTGCTCTTATTCTACCAGGGAACCTTAGTGACAACACATCATCCTCCTCCTGTAAGATAACAACCTGGTAGAATGTCAGCTATGGGCTTGTGGTTCCCATGGCGTTGTGTAGGGGTAGAAGATTCCGGAGCACTAGATAATGATTAGGTACAGTATCTCCTCTGCAATGTATGGAATGAAGATCAGTGATGGCTGAGTCACGCCTTTCCGCTCCGTCTGTGTGTTTTTGCCTACGTGTGCGTGTGTCTGTGTGTTTGTCTATGCCTCTGTGTGTGTCTGTGTGTGTCTGTATGTGTGCGTGTATTGGTGTGTGTGTGCGTGTGCATTCTGTTGGTGTGTGTGTGTGCATTCCCCCGGGTGTGTTGTTGTGTTAGATGCTGCCTCCAAACACGCGGTTCAGGCGTTCTTCGACTGCCTGCGGGCAGAGGTGGAGGAGTACGGGATATTCGTCAGCACCGTCAGCCACACCTTCATCAACGCTACGGACCCGCCCAGCGCAAAAAAAACTCCCAAGGGCCTGGCTGCATGTGAGTGGAGAGGCACGCTGTGAAAAGACAAATCGATCCTCAATAGTGAACATGGGATAAGAGAGAGAGAGAGAGAACATGCTATGAGAGACTGAAACAATCAACAACAAATTTATCGATAACATACTAACACAACAAATGACAAGAGGCTGACATTCAACCATTTCAAAATGTTCCCTTTGTTTTGACTCTCTCCACCAGTCATTTCCAGTCGTCTGACCCATGGCGTGACCCCGTCAGCTCTGGCCAATGAGATCGTGCGAACGGTGAACAGGAAGAGGAAGGAGGTGGTGCTGGCACACCCCATCCCCCGGGTGGCTCTCTACCTCCGCTCCCTCTTCCCCTCGCTCCTCTTCTCCGTGGTGGCAGCTGGGGTGAAGGACTCTGCACTGTCCGAGCAGATGTAGTGGAGGGATGGAGGAGGGAGGAGGAAGTGTGGGGCGGATAAAAGAGGGAGGACAGGAGAGAACTAACAGAGAGAGAGAGAGAGAGAGAGAGAGAGAGAGAGAGATAGAGAGAGAGAGACGAGAGAGAGAGCAGAGAGAGAGAGAGAGAGAGAGGAGGAACGCACAGAACAGACAGTGGTGAAATAGCTCACTGCCTTACATATATTCATGAAAATATAAGGACTTAAATACCAACACCTGTCTTACAGACTATTTAGAACAAATTGTGGTTTTTGGAGGGACAACTTATTTGTTTTTTAGTGTTGATGTCACTTCACTCCTTCCAGACGCCTTCAGTTGCACTTATATTGATACACTTGTTGTCTTATATATTACACTTGTGGTTTTGTTTTGATGAAAGAAATAAAAATGAAAACAACCTTTCAGTGTACTGTGAACTATGTAGCTTGGTGTGGCACATGCATTTCTCTTGATGTCCTCTAGATGGCAGTACTGATCTGTGTTTGCTGCTTTGTTGACCTATTTCTCACCAAGGCAAGCATTTATGTTGCCTGGAAACCCAATGTGAGCCAGAACGATTAACTTGGTATATTTCTGTGCACTGATGTAAAAGCATGGTGTTGTGAGTTTCCCAGTCTGAAGCGTTGAAAACCATGTAAGGAAGAATACACTAGGGAAGGTGATCTGTTTATCTTGTCTAATTACTTTATTACCTTTAGCCGTGAGGGTAGTTCCATTGAGAAAAATGGTGTGTTTCGCATGGGAGCCCAGTGTTCAAAGACTGGCAATGTGGGCCTGTGGCTGTCTATCAAAAGTTTAATAAATTAAAAGTGATATGTTTTATTTTTTAATCTATACATTTTTAAAGATGCTGTTGAAAGAAACTCAAAGATCTCCTCAGAAACACATGTACAGCTCTTGTTGTTATGGAAATCAGTCACACATGTCTGAGCCTTGTAGCGTGTGTTCGTGAGTCTGTGTCCGTGTCTCTGTGTGTGTGTGCCCTAGTATGGAGTCCAGCTGGCCTCCATTGGGTAGTGCAGGTCACTCTCCTCCCCCCTCTGTCCCCCCCCTCTCCCCCTCTCCCCCCTCTCTCCGCTCTCCCCACTCTGTCCCCTCTGCTTGCGCCCCCCCCTCCCCCTCTCCCCTCTCCCCCTCTCTCCCCTCTCTCCCCTCTCTGTCCCCCCCCCTCTCTCCCTCTCTCCCTCTCCCCACTCTGTCCCCTCTGCCCCCCCTCTCTCCCCTCTCCCTCCCCCTCTGTCTCCCCCCTCTCTCCCCCCCTCTCCCCCTCTCCCCCTCTCTCCCTCTCCCCACTCTGTCCCCCTCTCTCCCCTCTCCTCTCTCTCCTCTCCCCCTCCCCCTCTCTCTCCCCTCTCTCTCCCCCCCTCTCCTCTCTCTCCCTCTCCCCTCTCCCCTCTCTCTCCCTCTCCCCCCCTCTCCTCTCCTCTCCCTCTCCCCCCCTCTCCTCTCTCTCCCCCCCTCTCCTCTCTCCCTCTCTCTCCCTCTCCCCTCTCTCCCCTCTCTCCCCTCTCTCCTCTCTCCCCCCCCTCTCCCCTCTCTCCTCTCTCCCCCCCCTCTCCCCTCTCTCCTCTCTCCCCCCTCTCGTCCCCTCTCTCCTCTCTCCCCTCTCTCCTCTCTCCCCTCTCTCTCCCTCTCCCCCCCCTCTCCTCTCTCCCCTCTCTCCCCTCCCTCTCCCCTCTCCTCTCTCTCCCTCTCCCCCCCTCTCCTCTCTCCCTCTCCTCCCCTCTCCTCGTCTCTCTCCCCTCTCTCCTCTCTCCCCTCTCTCCCTCTCCCCCCCCTCTCCTCTCTCCCCTCTCTCCCCTCTCCCTCTCCTCTCTCCCCCTCGTCCCCTCTCTCTCCTCTCCCCTCTCTCCCCTCCGCTCTCGTCCTCTCCTCTCCCCTCTCTCCCCTCTCTCCCCTCTCTCTCCCCCCTCGTCCCCTCTCCCCTCTCCCCTCTCCCCCTCTCTCCCTTGGGAATTCAGTCTTCTTTGTCCTCCTGAGTGCTGGACAGGAATCTGACTCTCAAACTAACATGAATAAATGCAACTTTCCTGACGTGCTCATATGTAAAGAAGAGGATTTTCCACAGTGCTCAGCTGGACTCTGCAAATTGGCGATTTGATTCTTCGAATTAACATTATGTCATGCAAAATCATGTATGTTTCATTGTATGTGATAACGCGCCCTCGACAGTTTGACATGTGTCGAGGGCGTCAATGTTTATTGGTTGGGCGTCAAACCTTCATGTTAGGAGATCAAGGTTCTTTTTCCATCGAGTGCAAAGGTTTGCATTTGTGTCTTTAATATGTAACATATGACATCAATGTCATAACCTGATATAAATATAGTACACATCTCATTAATTATCCTGTCTCTCTGTCATCAGTCTTCAACCCTGGTCCTCAGGGTCTGCTGTCCTGTATGTTCTAGATGTTTCCATGCTCCAACACACCTGATTCAAATGAATGGGGTCGTCTTCAGGCTTCTGCAGAGCTTCATAATGACCCGTTCATTCGAATCAAATCATCGTCCTAAAGTGCTGTTGGAAGCGACACATCCATGATCATCAGTCGTGGCACAGTGCAGAATTCCCTGGTGGGATCCTCTTCGTCTGAGAGGTGACATCGCACGTATCAATATTTAAAAGCTGCTGTTATTGACACTAACCTGAGTTATGGAGGTTACCCAGGGGCCAGGGTAATGATTCCTCCGTCATTACGTCCGTACTGCACCTGAGGGGGCCCTCTTCTCTGAGGGGGACGTTACTGAGGGGGTCCCTCCTCGGTCCCCAGCGTCACAGCCGAACGACAGAAAGACAATCGTCTCCACGATCGATACTTCTATGATATCTGGAAAGTGTGTGGGTCTCAAACTGGGAATGTGTTTCCTGTTCTGTATGTGTGTGTGGTTGACAGGTTCCAGGTCCGACCCGCTGACCCTGGATCTGTGTCTGTGCTGCTTCGAGGGATCGTTTGACGACAGGAAACAACGGTTCTCGAGGAGGAGGGATTTTTGAGGCTTACATCGGATGTCTTCGCCAACAATGAGATCTCACGAGTATTGTTGTCGCTGGGTTTGAAGATTATGCATGTTTAATCTGAAGGCTTAATCTTTTATTCATCTCAAGGCTCACAGGGTTTCTGTATCACTTCGGTTTGGTTTCTGAGAAATAACAGACATGGAAATGAGTCCAACTCATCCTTAATATAGGCTTTTTAAATAATAGATATGTTTCGTTTGAAGTCCCCCATGCACTGACACAATCCTTTGATATCCCTTACTTAAGCTCTGCAGAGTTTAGCCTTATAATCCACTGCTTTGACACCTTCATTTAGACACAAAAATATACTTCAAGCTTCTTAAAACGAGCATTTCAGACAATTATTTTCTATTTTTTCCTTTTTTTCCGTTTTAGAACCGTCAGGTATGGGGTGTCATCAATTCCTTCAGATGTAGCAGAATGTCAGCATGGTCACCGTGTCAACCATCTCATTGATCCCACCGTGTCTAATTGGAGATGTAATAAAGTTCGAGGCTGCCTCATTGATTGGCCGCTCGTTATCTGTCCACGTATTGGATGCCGGCTCAACATTCAATGTCATCCGGTGGGCAAACAGGATGGCTTGTTTTAAGCTCTGAGGGGCTGAAAAGTGATTTATGTCTTGATGGGAAGGTAAGGAGAGAACCTGTAAACCAATGACAACCTCGGTGACAGTTGACATTTAAAAAGTTCTTTCGAAATGTAGGCTATGTTTTTAAATAGCCTACATTTCTTTTTCCATCACAGTTTTCCTTCACTCTACTCTAGTTGAGTGCTAAGTAGGGGTTCGTTTGCAGATCTCGTTCTGGCTGTATTGCTATAACACCGTAATAATATTGTGGGTCCACCAGACACATGAACATTGGGTGAACCGCAAATATATGAACTCCACACCATAGATAAAGAAGGCTGCATCACCGTGACTACCCCTAACGCCTCATACAGGAACCTGTGAAGAACAATTCAGTTGATTTGTGAGTGCGGCCTTCGTTTCTGCATTGAGTCACGGTGAGCCCCTCCCTCCCCCTGCATATTGTATGAGAGCTATGGGAATCCAGATGCAACAATATTGACATTGTGCAATTAGAGCGGGGTCATTAGGTCTGCTGCTATTACACTGGATGAAAACCAGGAGCTCATCACTGGAATTCTGGCTGACTGGTGAACACACACACACAGACACATGCATGCACGCCACACGCGCACCCACACAGACATGCACTGCACGTACACACACACACACACACACACACTCATACACACACACACCCCCTCCACCAAATGAGAGGGTAGCGGTAATGGTGCGGGGGGGGGTAGGGAGATGGGGGATGGGGGTTGTCGGAGGGGAGTTGCTGCTAATGAACCAGAAGGGGCACCGGGCAGGCAGGGGAATTAGAAAACCCTGGCACTGGAGGAGCAGAGTAATAACCCTGGCTGCAGGGGAGGATGGATGCCTTGACCCTGGCTCGCCCCTCACCTCCCTGGGCCTTTCTCCAGCCACGCTCCCTGGTCCTCTGGAGGTGGAGGCCAGCTTTCAGATGGGCTCTTTGTGTTTCCTGTGGTTTGAGAGGTAGACCCAAGGAGAGGAGAGTGAATCAGTGTTTCTTTGGAACCTCAACCCCGATGGAGGATAGGTTGAGGGGAGAAAGATACGAGGAGAGGAGGGGAGGAGGGGAGGAAGGGAGGAAAGGAGATGTCATGCTCGTCCGTTAGACGTGCCTATTGACCTTGTGAGGAGTGTGTTCTTTGTTAAACGTTTCGCTGTGACCTTTCTGTAGCTCCGTGAAAGAATCTCGCAGGGTGAAAACCTGGTGAACCCACACACACGCACACACACACGCTTCCACACACACACACACACACACTCCACCGACCGACCTGTCATGCTGCGACACAGACTTTAGGGTTGCGCTTTAATTTGGGCAGCAAGGGCTATGCTGCTCAGCCCAAAGTGCTTTTGACAGTCACCGTCTGAGCCTGTCATAACCTATACAGAACATCACAGTGCTTAACACACGAACACGACCACCAGGGAGGGAGGAGGGGAGGGAGGGAAAGAGAAGAGAGGAAGGGTGAGAGGGAGGGAGGAGAGGGAAGGGAGGGAGACGGAGAGAGGGAGAGATTGTGGGGGGGGGAAGGATGGAGGGGGAGAGGGAGAAAAGAACGGGGGGAGGAACTCTCTTTTCTCTCTACACCCCCACGTGTAAAAAAAGGAATAAAATGATCTTGTATTTGTCAGGAGGATCCAACTGGCTTTTCTTTATCCACTGACTTCATTCCTCTGTGTGTTTTGTGGCATACTGTCTGACATTTCTGTCACCCTATGGAACACTCTCACACGTCATCCTACATGGCAGGCCTGGAGCAGAAACACATAACCTTTTCATGTAAGCACACTTCCTTCTCTCCCTCCACACCCTCTCCTCCATCCTCGTCCTCACAGACTTTCCTCATCCAGGTCTCAGGACTCGGGTGTGTGTGTGTGTGTGTGGGGGGGGGGTGGGGGGGGTCAGGCATGGGAGGACGAATGACAGGGATGTGGGGGGTGGGGGGTTTGCAGTGTTGCGGGGGGGGATGTGAGTGTAGGGCAGAGTCATGATCGCTTTGGAAGAGGTTTTGCTCCAAGCCCTGAGAACAACTCTTAATGTGCCTACTCACAAGCTTTCTCTGTTGGTGTGTGTGTGTGTATGTCTCTGTGTGTGTGTGCATGCCTGTGAGTGTAAGTGTGTATGTGTGTGCGCGTGTTGTACACCAGTATGTGTACGTGTACACCGTAAGTGTGTGTGCGCCTACGTGTGTGTGTGTGTGTCTTTATGCACTCACTAACAAGTCTCGGATCACTGGTTGTAAACAGGAGGGGCTGGTAACAGCCGTGTCGCCGCTGTGGGTTCTGCCTCTTGATTGGCCGGTCGGGGCCGGCCTTACAGGAAGGGTTGTCCTGACCGTATGAATGGGGAGGACACGGGCCGCCGGGCCCTCTTTGTCAACAGAGAGTGTGACCATTCAGCTCCCTTAATGGGAGGAGATATGTGGCCTCTGATGTGAATGTGTGCTTCCCTTCACAGACCTCACTGAGCTGCTGTTTCACACACA
>CAEFZP010002729.1:47500-55397 GCA_903064625.1 Mallotus villosus | reverse complement strand
CAGGGGGAGGATGAGAGGAGGGAGATGGGGGGGTTAGGAGGGGTTCTTTTAGATGATGATAGATTGAGAGGGGATGGGGGGGGGGGGGGTGTTGTGCGGGGGGATGCAGAGAGAAGATGAGGGGGTTTCCTGTTTTTGGGGGGGGACAGGGAGGATAGGGGCAATAGGGCTTTTTCTTTTTTTCTTGTTTTATTCCCGCTCGTTCCGGCTCGGTGAGGGAGGAGAGACGAGGGCTTTGGGGCGAGGAAGGAGGGTTTTGTGCGGCGGGTGAGGAGGAGGGGAGGGAGAGGGGTCGGGAGGAGGAGAGAGAGGGGGTGGGGGAGCTGATGTGGGAGCTGAGGGTTTTTGATGAGGAGGCGTTGTCTCGGAGGTAGGATTGGGAGGCGAGAGGGAGGGGGGCGCAGGTAGGGAGGAGAGGGGGGGGGGTGGCGGGTGCGGGTTTCGGGGGAGGAGGTAGCGCGCGTGGTGAGGAGAGCCGGGCGTGGGAGGAGGATGGAGAGGGGAGGTCCCTCACTATAACGGAGGAGTCTGGCCTTCGCTGGGGGGAGGATGAGGCCGAGATGACGGGAGGGGGTCTGGTGTGTTCGGGCCGCCGCGGTGAGTGGGTAGGAGGAGGGACTGGAGTTGGGACGGCGATTTCGAGTATCTCGACGGTGGGCGGGGGGAGGGGGATAGGACAGAGTGGAGGCAGGAGAGAGGGAGTGCACTATTTGGTGAGAGGGGCGGGATGGGGGGCGAGGAGGAAGGGCCCGGGAGAGGCGGGGGCTGGGGTGGGCTGCTGGTATGGGTGGCGTGTGAGGAGAGGAGGAGGGGAGGGATCCGCGGAGATGTAGTGGGGGGGAGGAGGGGGTATGGATTGTATTGGGGGGTTAGGAGGGGGAGGTGGAGTAGGAGGGGGGAGGAGTGAGGGAGGGAGAGGCGGGGTTAGGGCCGGTAGGATGTAGGAGGTGGGTGGGTAGGAGGACGAGAGGGGGGGGGGGTAGGATGGGTTTTTTTAGCGATTAGGATGAGAATAGAGGAGAGAAGGACGGGGGTGGGGTACGTGGTGGCCAGGCTGGGGAGGTACGGGCCGGGGAGCGGATGGATAGAGTGAGAGAGGGATCTTGAGGGGGTTGGGTGGAGGAGGAGGAGACGCGTGGGGGAGGAGGGAGAGGGGGTGGTGGAGGATGAGAAGAGAGGAGGGGGGGGAGTTGCGGAGGAGGAGCCGTGGGAGCACACCGCACGGGGAGGGCTTGGGGGACCCTTGGGGGGATAGGGGGGGGAGGATGTATGGAGGTGATGATAGAGGGGGAGAGGGGGGGGGGGGTTTTTTAGGATGAGGGAGGGTGATGAGGGGGGGGGGATGAGAGAGGGAGGAGGGGGGTGGGGGTGCGGGGCTTAGAGGTTAGGTCAAATGAGGGAGGGATGAGGGGGAGGGAGGATGGTTATAGGATGATGGAGAGGAGGGGGAGGACAAGATGAGGTGTGGAAATAGGGGGGGGAAGGATGAGAGAGGGGAGAGAGAGGGGGAGGATGAGATGAGAGAGGCCCCCCCGGCTCCTGAGGAAAAGCGAGCGAGCCCCCGACCAAAGGACGCCCCACACCCCGGACGAGGGGCGGGAGACACACGATGAGACACGAGGGGGCCGAGGGACAAAAATGAGCACCCCCCCCCCCGAGTGAGGACCCCCCCCGGAGGGGAGAGAAAAGAGGGAAAGAAAGGCATGTCAAAGAAAAAGGTTTGAGTGAGGGGTTTAGGGTGTGGACGATGACGTGGTAGAGACATTGCAGAAGAAGAAAAACTAATTTTGCGGGTACCGTCATATTCGTCACGATGCGCCCGTGCTTCGTCGATGCAGCGATAGCTACAGTAGCGGCGAAGCAAACCTTTGGAAATATTCGTTTCAGAGTGCAGTGGTTGCCTTCGTCGCGCCGAGTCTGAACGGGCCGTCACAGCCCCGCCATGCGCCATGAGAGACGCCATGACTGTACTAGACAAACAACCAGGAGTGGAGAACGAGTTCATGAATATAAGGGGTTTTAAAAAACGTCACAAGAAACAGCAGGGCTCATTTTGTCACTGATTTGAAAAGCCAGGTTTACTGTATTGATTTAGTCACAAATGTTAGAATTTAAATTACCCTGAAGATAAACGGTAACATTGATAATCAACTTCATGAGCAAACTGACTTTATGGCTGTAGATGATGGCAGTTTAAGTTGTTAAAGTAATGCTCTTTCTTTTGTAGATTAAAACGGATAAGATAAATGAATGTGTGTATTTTTCCATTGATACACTGCTACTACTGTACTTAACTGTAACACACAACGACATATAAATTGCAGATATCAAAATGTTGGCATACAACCCCTTAATCTCTAATGCCCTGAAATACGATTTGTGAGAGTTTAAGATAAAAAGTACTGAATACTGCATATGTGCAGATATATTCCTTACGGTGACCTTGTTTAAAACCACAGAGAGGTCAAGCTCAGCAAACACAACTGGCTTTAGAAGATATCAACAGAGAGAAAAGAGCAAATCATTCTAAGGACAATCAAATAGCCATTTGTGTGAGTGTGTGTTGATGCGATGGGCGAGCCGGCCGTGTGTGTGTGTGTCCATTAAGACACAGAGGAGCATATGTCACAGTTCAGTCAGATGCTCGGGCCCCCACTGGGGATATACTGCCTGCAGCTGGCCACCCCACCTCCACACACACACACACACACACACACACACACCACACACACACACACACCACACACACACACACACACTGTATACATACAATCCTGACGCACACTGAGAACATGCATCCAATCAGAAATTCTCAGATGTTATTTAATGGCTCATTTAAGAGATTCACATCTGGTCATAAATACTGTTAGTGACTCGATGTGATTACCGCGTGACAGTTTTCGCTTGTCGGCAGAATGATATCACTAACGACTGGAAAAGACGACAGGGCTGGAAGTCTGCAAAAGATCAGGGAATTTATAAGACCCGGTATTTGTTTGTGTGTGTGTGTTTGTGTCTGGGTGAATCCTATTAGGGACAATAGGATGAATGCCCCAGGGACTAGCTACATGAACAGGGTCATCAGTTCCAGCTACTTTCTACTGCCAGGGCCTGGGGCAGCAGGGGAGGGAGAGGCGAGGAGGGGGAGAGGGAGAGGGGAAGAGTAGAGGGGAACGGAGAGGGGGGTCAGGGGAGGAGAGAAGAGGAGGGAGAGTGGGGCAGTGAGGGTGAGGGTCCGGGGTTAAGAGAGAAGGGCGGTGGGCCCGGGTGCGGGGCAGGGCAGGGTAGGGGCCCTGGGGACAGCCCCAACAAATATGACTAGTGAGGTGAGGAAAGGGCCATGAGAGGGATGAGGGTGTGGACGGCGGCATAGATGGGGGGTGTGAAGGGGGGGGGTGGATGTGGATGAGTGTGTGAAGGGGGGGTGGATGTGGTGTGTGTGTGAAGGGGGGGTGATGGATGAGTGGGTGAAGTGGATGTGGATGAGTGAGTGAGTGAAGGGTGGGGTGTGTGGATGTGAATGAGTGAGTGAAGTGGATGAGTGGGTGAAGGGGCGCGATTCAGAAGCCCCTCACTTCAGATCAACGATGCTGTTGAAGTTTTGGAAGTCTGTTATGGTGAGACGCGAATCTCATCGACGTGAAGATGAACACATGACGAGTGTCATCTGAATAGAGATTGGGGGTCAAAGAGGGTGTTATCTGACAAAAAGATGGAGGGATTTAATCCCTGACTCACCACGCATAACATTAGTCTAATGAGCCCCCTCCCCACACCGACCCACCCCCAGTGTGGAGTGATATTAAAACATGGCTGCTGCATGGCGTTCCCCTGAATTTGGCACAGAAAAACAGTGTCAGATGGAACACTAAGGGTCACTTGAGGCAGAGAAATGATCAAATTGATAGTACAAAAAGCATATGAGACACCCCATTGTTTGCGATGCTTGATAATCTACACTGACAAATGTTGACAAAAGGCTTTCGGACCGACAGTTTGGAAGCTTTCATTCTGGAAAGATCTTCCACAGTCACTTATCTTTGACAGTTGAAGTGTCTTGCATCACGTCGACCCCAGACAAGGTCGTAGGTCGTTTCTAATCCACGGAGGACATGGATATGAGAACAGTAGCGGTGGACAGGGGCAGACAGATCACTCCAGCCTTCCCATCAGCCAGTAGGACCGAGGGGCTCAGGATCATCATTTGATCCAGGCCGACGCCCACCTGACCGCCACAGCAACCAGACAGGAAGTGTGTGTTGGCTCGCGTGTGAGTTTATGGAAGTGCGTATCCGTACGCCTAACACTGCAAATCCTTCGTGTAAATCCATATCTCCATACCTAACGCACACTGCAAATCCTTTGTGTCTACGGTCTTAACGTACTGTCTTTACCCAACGGTACAAATGTATGCGTGGGTGGGGTGGTGGTGGTGATGGGGACACACACACACACACACACACACACACCACACACACACATACACACACACACACTATAACGTGACACCGAGGTCCATCAGAGGTGAAGCAGGAAACCCATGGGATTGCATAGTGCTACACTCTCTAATCCCCATGGCGAACCAATCGCAGGCTAACAGCTTTATCCAGGATCCTGGTGTTGTTGCTACATGGTCTCCCCCTCTCGGAGCACAGAGACAGCCATGTATCCCTCTCTCTTTACAGGACAGGGGGCTAAACAATGCTGACAGATGTGTCTGTGGTCCCGGGGGAGGAAACGAGGGGGCAGGCGTTTCAGCAGGTGGTAATCGGCGTCTCGCTAGTTTATTTCCTCCTTTTCCCCCCCTCCGACGTGCTCGCTCCCTCTCTTCGAAGCCGTCAGCACTGGAACCAAAGGGGAGTAAGGCAGAGGAGGGGGAGAGGAGAGAGAGAGAGAGAGAGAGAGAGAGAGAGAGAGAGAGAGAGAGAGAGAGGGAGAGAGAGGAGGAGAGAGAGCGAGAGAGAGAGAGCGAGGGAGAGGAGAGAGAGAGGAGAGAGCAGAGAGAGAAGAAGGAAGAGAGTAGAGAGAGAGAGAGAAGAGAAGAAGAGAGACGAGAGTAGAGAGGCGAGAGAGAGACGAGAGAGCGAAGAGGAGATAGTCTATCTGCTCTCTACTCTACTCTGATCTCTCTCTCTCTCGCTCTCTCTCTCCTATCTCTCATCTCTCTCTCAAAATCTCTCTCTCTCTCTCTCTCTCTTACCCCATTCTCTCCAAGCTCAGGAACTAGCCGGCGCATTCGCCTGTTTTCCACAGGAATCCCACAAGAATCAGCAAGAAAGAGCAATTCCATTCTTACCCGAGTGCCCACCAAGCTTCACCTGGCCGTCAGAGCAGCACCACGGCCCACCTGGACATGCAGGGCCCAGGTCCCATCAGAGTTGACCTGACCTTCCCATCGCCTTGCTGCCTCTAATCCAGCTCTGGGGCTCTAAGTGGGTTTGTCTGCGTCTTCACAGAACTGCAGATCAGCCCAGGTGATTAGACCGCTCTGCAGCAGGGGATGAGATGCAGACGTGATAGGTTGGCACCGGGTGACCCATAGATCCGATTAGGCCCAGCCTGAGCCTTCAGCCCCCCTCCCCCCGGACCCAGCTGCTCTGTGCAGACTCTGGGCAGAACTTGCTAAGAGCCATGGATCTGCGGTCATGCCGGACCACGGCACGGTTTCCCAGAATCCTGGTGAGAGGTCAGAGGGAGATGTATTATGATGAAGGAGGGAAAGAAGGAAGGAGGGAGGAGAGGAGAGGAGGAGAGCAGGTTTGAGGGGAGAGGAGGACAGGAGGAGATGGGGAGAGGAGGAGGGTTTGATTGGAGGGGAGGACAGGAGAAGAGCGGGGGGGGCGGAGGGGGTCGAGGGGGAGGACAAGAGGAGAGGAGGAGAGGGGGAGGGAGGACAGGATGAGAGGAGGAGAGGAGGAGGGTTTGAGAGGAGAGGAGGACAGGAGGAGAGATAGAGGGGAGGAAGGAATTTGAGAGATGGGAGAGAAAGAAACTATAGGAATGTAAGGATCCACTGACATTCGTATACTGAATTTATCTGAGATTTACATGACACTTACATTAAATTATGTCTATACATCATGTTATCTATATCTAAATCTGCCTACATATAATAATAATAATAAATCATTTTATTTGTAACGTGCTCTTCATTCATAAGAATCTCAGAGTGCCAATCAATATCTATATCTATGTATCTAAATCTACATTATATGATATAGTTATTTTCTGCAAATGAAGACTGGCCATTTCCTCAAGAATGATCTATTGGATCAGCAGTCACTGAGCTGTATTTCTCAATCAGTCCAGTAACCTCATTACCACCACACACACACACACACACACACACACACACACACACACACACACACACACACACACACACACATACACACACACACACACACACACACACACACACCTGCATGTGCACTCCAACCCCCACGTGCCATAAGATCAGCTTATCTCCTCTTGACCGTCACCAGTGATCAGGCTAGGACGTCTCACTCCACACACACACACACACACACACACACACACACACACACACACACACACGCACACACACATACACACACACACACACACACATGTACACACACACACACACGCATGCACACACACACACACGAACGACCTGACTCTTCCGACACACGTTCCTCTCGTTCACTCACTCTCTATTGCACACACACACATCTCATTTAGGTTTTGTGTGGCAGTGCTGTTGGCGGCAGTATTTCTCAGATGCAGGTGAAGGCCGTGCAATCAGAAAGTGAGCCTGAATCGAACGCATTACAAACTTACAGCTATACTTTCTTACACAGTACTGACACCGTACAACAAACAACTTCTCCAGGTCCCGATCAGGTAGAGAAACTAATACCACTTCCTGTGATTATAAACAGGCGGTGAGGTCATCGACCGGGGACAGCGGTTCGTTAGTTTGCTATTGTGATTGGCTTGCAGGTGAGACTGGTCTCTGGGTGAGTTATGGCTGTAATTTAGTGTTGATTACATAGACCATTACTCCTGCTCTCTAACTGTGCCAGTCAGTCCTGCTCGGGGCGGGAGGGGGGGGGTTGCTACAAAACTCAATCTACGAGATGGATGTAGGCTTGTTTGCAACTGTGGCGTTCATAGTGGATGACTTGGGCTCTGAAGAACTAAAGCAGAAAAACCAACAAAACAATCTTAGATGGCAAGAGAACTGTTTGAAAACTTTGTAACAATGTCATTATCTCAAACTGACAGAGTCTTGAAACAATGTTCTACCCGGTAAGCCGATAGAATAACGTCCGTTTAGAAAACCTGAGCTCCGAGCAACAGCTTCTTCCAGCCCAAAGCCGTTTCAGACATCTCGACACAATCGCGCGTGTGTGTGTTTGTGTGTGTGTGTATTAATCGGGCTCTCCACTGTCCCCGTGTGAGATAATCAATCAGGGGAGCCAGCCTCGGCCCTGACCTCGGGGTCGCACCTTTACGGAGGAGCACTCCATCATGGAGCAATCTGCTCCTCGGCAGGATCGCACACAAAGGGTTCACCTCCGCTGACTGGAGCCCCGCAGCTGACCTTGTCTCCTGAGCCACACAGTCTGCAGCGGGAAATAACCAGCGAACCAGGCCCAACCTACCAGTCATGTTGTGTCTGTGTGTGTTTGTGTAGGTGTGTGTGTAGATGTGTGGGTGTGTAAAAACATTTGAGGGTTTCACTGAAGGTTTTGTCCATTGAAAGGCCACCGTGACAAGGGTGGCAGTGCTATTGAAAAATCGTCCCGGGTGATGATTTGCTTCTTTCAGGGTCTGTTGACCATTGACTGAGAGTTTTTACCGGGGCTGACCCATGGTGACCCTGAGCTTTCATCTTACTACACCAGTATGGCTGTCAGAGGTCCTGCCT
>CAEFZP010002729.1:30000-42500 GCA_903064625.1 Mallotus villosus | reverse complement strand
TGGCTGGCTGGCTGGTTAACACAGGTACTTTAACTGGATAACTGGCTCGCTAGCTAACTGGCTTACTGGCTGTCTGTCTTACTGGATGGCAGCTGGCAGGTAGCAGTTGGCTGGCTGTGCAGAAACCTTCTTAAGACCTGCTTCTAGATCATTCTTTCTGACAAGCCACTGCTAAGAAGCGTCTGGAGCTGATTGGATCTAGAGATGGACAGAGATGGAGGCAAGTTTTTATCTGATCAATAGAGAAGACCTTCCCTGCTCCTGACCTTGACTTGGCCTGAGAGCCAGAGTGGTTTGATCTGGTCAGTCTGGACTCTGTTACAATCAGCAGGAAGCTTTATCTTGCTGTGGCATGATCCTCACGCAGACTACCCCACTCAGGTTTCACTTGCACTGCTTGCTGTTTCTTTATCTCTCTCTGTCTCTCTCTCTCTCTCTCTCTCCTCTCTCTCTCTCTCTCTCTCTCTCTCTCCCGCTTTCACTTTCCCCCCCTCTCTTTCTCTCCCTCTCTCTCTATATACCAACTCTCATTCTCATTCTCTATCTCTGTCTCTCTTTCTCTTTTCACCCCCTCTGCCTCTCTCTCTCTCTCTCTTTATCTCGCACGGAATCCATTTGCTGTCCTGGACATTAACCTCACACCACACCCACACACACACACACTCACACACACCACACACCACATCACCTCCTGATGGCTGTTCTCTGCCCTCGACTCATAAGTTCTGAAAGAGACGAAGCTGTGTGGAGGACGGTGTGACAGGTCGAGGATGAAAAGAAGAAAAAGATGCACTGAGGATGATGGTGGGAATGTGAGGAGAGATAAGGGTTGGGTCAAGGTGAAAGGGTGAACTCGATGTTACCACAACCACACACACACATCTGCCCTCTCTCTGAACCCCTGGGACTGTCATCAGAGCTGGATTGGGCTCCAGGCTGGGGGCTGCTGCCTTCACTGCCTCGGCTGCCCTTGATGCCTTGTCTTATTCTGGTGTCTCTGAAGTCCTTGGCTGCCTCTGCTGCCTCAACTACCTCTTTTCCCTGTTGCTGCCTCTAGTGACAACTTCTCCTGGTGCCCTTGGCTCTCTCTAGTGATGGCTGCCTCTGTTTCCCTTGGCTGCCTAAAGTAACGGCTGCTTCTGGCTCCTCAGTTGCCTCTGCTGCTTCAACCGCCTTCTGCCTCTAGCTCTGCTGCCTCTCAAAATTTGGCTGCCCCTGGTTCCCAATGGCTGCCTCCAGTGATGACTGCCTCTGCTTCCCTTGGCTGTATCTAGTGATGGCTGCCTCTACTGCCCTAGGCTGCCTCTGATACCGGCCTGTAGAGATGCAGATGTCAGGAGCAGCGAGATGTCCTGGGGCTGGACGATGGATCAGTGATGTATTGACCCCCGTTCCAGGAAGTGCCGTTCTGCAGAGGAGGTAATCCCGAGAAGGTGCAAGTCTACCATTGGACGCTTTCAGCATCCGACCCCGGACAACTCAGCCACGAGCCACTTACAGGAAATGTGGCCCAGTTATTGGATTTATGTAATCCTTCCCCTACACACACGATATATATTCTTTGATATTCTCTTGGCCCTTTGTGTTGGTCTATATGGATCTTCACTTTAGTAGTTTAACGTTGAGTCCAGACACTGGGCTTCTACTGACAGTTCAAGATGGCCGCTGCGCCAGAAGGTCTGTCCATGTCTGTGCTGTGGGCCTGTGGAGCATGGCCCACAGGGAGAACAGACAATGGCCGCGACCGACGCACAGATTGTAATCTGATTGGCCCATTCAGAGTCAGATGTTCGGACAAGGCCCACAATTCATTTGCAATTCCTATTGATCTCGTTACGAGTGGTTTTCACATTCATAGCCACACACAGGAGACAGGAGGGATGTGTCTCACATGTTTTGACACAGGAAATGATGGCCATGGCCGTGTGATCTTACATTTAGTCAGTAGTAGTTAGTCAGTAAGTACAGGGACATTCCCCCCGAGGCAAGTAGGGTGAAGTGCCTTGCCCAAGGACACAACACCATTTTGCACGGCCAGGAATCGAACCAACAACCTTCTGATTAATAGCCCGACTCCCTAACCGCTCAGCCATCTGACCCCCCATCTTGATCAGGACAAGTCTGTGTGAGGCGATCGACTACACAGCGGGTGTGTGATCTCCATCAGGACAGGTCTGTGTGAGGCGATCGACTACACAGCGGGTGTGTGATCTCCATCAGGTCTGTAGGTGGATCACCTACGGAGCAGGTGCAGAGAGGATAGGCAGACTAGGACCCACAGGGTGACCCACAGATGACAATAGACGAGGGAACGTTTTCTTTATTGCTTTACACGGCTCCCTCAGGAATCGGAATGGGAACACGTGGTTCTGTGGATTGCCTGTGATGGTATAAAAGGACATTCGTTTGTGGAAGTGACTATTCATTCATCTCTGTGTGAGTATGAGAGAATGAAAGAGAACGAGAGGAAAGAGAGAGAGCTAAAGAAAGGGAGAGTAAGCGATAGAGAGAGGGGGAGAGAAATAGAGAGAAGAGAAAGCAAACGAGAGAGAAAGAGAGAGAGAAACGAGAAAGAGAGAGAAAGAGAGGAGCGCTGTCTCTGTCATACAGGGGAGGGGGGGTTCAGGTGTGCGCTGTCCCGTCCCAGAACCGCTCTGGCTGTGATCACCAGGAGCCCAGACGGCCAGGGTGATCCAGCCCTCATTAAGGGCTCTCTCTGGGGGGCTGGAGGAGGGCGGCGAGGGGGGCGGGGAAGGACGGGGGCCCCCAGACATGATGGATGTCTCCTGGAAGTGGACAGGGCACAGCCACAATGGACTGGCCCCCTAATGGTCCCCAACGCAGCCAAATGGATGAACGGGCCCCTAAGAACACAGACACACACACACACCCAAACATGCATTAACGCACTACCGCATTGATCACAGAACACATGCATTTGCCAAGCTGTGATTTCAATCAATATTGTTATTCTTTCTTATGTCTGTTGATGGAATGAGCCCCCCCCCATTCTTATGAAACCTTATAATAATTGTTATCATGTTCCTTATTATTACGAATGACCATCATTTGTATCATTACTTCTTATTTGAAGTCATATTCATTGTGAGGCAGACAGCAGAGATACTGACACCTCCACACACCTCGCTATGCTCAAATGCGATGAAGAACTTGCTTCACATCTGCTAAAACGCACACACACCCATACACACACACACACACACACATACACCCACCCCCCACACACACACACCCAGACACACACACATACACCCACCCCCCACACACACACACCCATACACACACACATACACCCACCCCCCACACACACACACCCATACACACACACACCCATACACACACACACACACACACACACACACACACCCACCCCCACACACACACACCCATACACACACACACACACCCACCCCCACACACACACACCCCATACACACACACATACACCCACCCCCCACACACACACACACCCATACACACACCACACACACCCACCCATACACACACACACACCACACACCCACCCCCCACACACACATACGCATGCACACACAGCAGGGTGCTGATAGAGCTCCAGAGGATCTTGCTCCTGCCCAAACTCCACCTGCCACCCTTCAAACCAGCTGAGCCCCCTGTCTGCATTACCACAGACACATACACACACACACACACACACACCAAGACACACACACACCCACACAAACACCAAGATACACACACACTCACACAAACACCAAGACACGCACACACACACACAAACTCATCATTCACGTTCACACATCATCATCCCCCACATACAAACCCCCTCCCTTTCGATCTCACACACCCACGCACACACACACACACACACACACACACACACACACACAAACACACACACACACACCCCCCCACACACACACCCACACACCTTTACCCCCAGCCCCCCCAGGATCAATACCCAGAGCAGTGGCCTTGCCCCGGCTGCCTGTGCCCAGGCTGGTCTGGGGGAGTCACTAGGGACACCTTGGAGAGCAGTAGAAGACAAAGAGCTCTTTCTCTGCAGGCAAGCCGGAGCGTGTCGTAAACTGCTAATCTCTGTCTTCACTCAGGATGTTTGATCTTCTACTCCATACACTGCAGAGGTGTTACTCCTAATCTCTCTCAGATTACCTTGACAGTATACACGTATACTCATGTACTATACACACAGATTTCTCTCCACGAATACGCACGTGCACATTCATGTGTACCTATATTGTAATGCATTACAATGCATTATATTGGGCTCATTATTCAATACTATCAATGCATACATCTATTGGACGTTTCCTTTTTTCTTTTTGAAAGCGCTTGGATGTGTGTGTGTGTCCCGGGGTCGGGTCATGTGTGTGTGTGTGTAAATGAAGGAGAACTGGGGCTATAGGGAGGTCACAGGCTCAATAGGGAATAGTTGACTAATGAGTGAATAATGAATGTGTGTGTGTGTATTTGTGTGTGTGTGTGTGTGTGGCCCCCGATGGCTCAGGGCAGGGGGGGGTACATACAAATCTTCACGCTAAGTGCTTCTCTCAACTCTCAAGACCGGATGAAGTCACTGATAATGCAGGAGGTGTTGTGTGTGTGTTTGGTGAGAGCGCCCATCCTTGTGTGTGTGTGTGTCTGTGTGTGTGTGTGGGTCTGAGGAATGTTGTGTGTGTGTGAGTGTGTGTGTGTGAGGAGCCAGCTAGGGAATGGATGTATTGACAGGAGGTCATGTTGCAGGAGCCACTGAAATGTGAGCTCAGCCCAGAGGACACTTAGAGCTTTCCTGTCGTCCCTCTGTCTCTCCGTCTCTCATTCTCTGCCTGTCTGTTTTTCTGCCTGCCCTTCTGTCTGTCTTTTGTCTGTCTGTCTGTCTGTCTGCCTTCTTGCCTGTCTGTCTGTTCTAAGAACTATTTCTCTTTCCTCTCCTCCTCCCCGCGTCCCTCCATCCCTCCTCTCTCCTCCCCCCTGCATCCCTGCATCCCTCCTCTCTTCTCCTCCCTCCATCCCTCCTCTCTCCTCACCTCCATCCCATCCCTCTTCTCTCCTCCCTGCATCTCTCCATCCCTCCTCTCTCCACCCCCTGCATCCCTCCTCTCTCCTCCTCCCTCCATCCCTCCTCTCTCCTCACCTCCATCCCCATCCCCATGTGTGAGCAGCCCAGTGGAGGTGGTCAGGGTCGGACTGGCCGGTCAAACGGCTGCGGCATAATGCTCAAATTCCCGGGCCGTTTTTCAGTACCAGTCCAGACCTGATGTGGTGGGGGATGGTCTGTAGCTCCAGGCCCCCCTGCAGGTGTGGCCTGTCAGGTGTGTGGCAGGTGTTCTTCTGGCAGACCAATCGTGGCCTCCAGCTGGTCCCGCCCAATCCGGAGCCATCGCCTCTAAATGAGGCCCATCTGCTGGAGGTTGGGGGAGAGGAAGGAGTGGGGGGAGACTCGGGAGATGGGTGTGTTCTGCTCATGCAGCTCTGTGCGGGCCTGGATTGTGGGGTTTGTGTGTGTCTGTCCTTGTCATTGTGTGTGTGTGTATGATTGATGTGCCCCATATACATTTTTGGCAGATAGATTCCAAGCACATTCAGATTCTCATTCAGCCCTGCAGTCTGGGACACAGCCACAGAGACAGGCTAGAGATGAAGAACCGTCACATGAATATACATGAAGATATATCGATGTAAAGATACTATACCTACCCGATAGACACAAGGTTGCTGTTTAGGTTACACACAGAACAATAGATTCTCTGTTGGTATGGCTGATACTGTCAATAGGTGCTCTATCAACACAGCTGTAACTTACTGGGAATGTCGCATAATGTGACTAAACACGGATCGTAACTCTGAGCATCTGAATGCATCTGATGGCAGAAGTTTAAACCTCCACCTCTGTGTTTCTCTCCATCACTCCTTCATATTGCCTTTTTTGCTTCCTCCCCTCTACCCTCCTCTATCCCCCACTCCCCTCTCTCCCTCCCTTCCCCAGGAGCATGATGCCCAGGGCCCTGGACGGCCAGATCGTCATGGAGAAGACCCCCCGCTACTTTGTGACCGTGGAGACGCCGGCGCGGGTGCACGCCATGTCTGAGGGGGTGAAGCTGATCGTGGTGGTGAGGGACCCCTGTGACCAGGGCCATCTCCGACTACACGCAGATCATCTCCAAGACGCCCCACATCCCCGCCTTCGAGAACCTCGCCTTCAGGAACCGCTCCACTGGTGAGGATGAATATGATGACGATATGAGTGTATAGATACTGTCTGTGTGTCTGTGTGTCTGTCTGTCTGTCTGTCTAGACACTCTAACCTGCCTCTAAGGAATCAATAGTTAACAGCGCACGTCTTCTCTGGCCTCCAGGTCAGATCGATTCCATGTGGAGCCCTCTATGGATCGGCATGTACGCCCAGCACCTGGAGCGCTGGCTGGCCTGGTTCCCCAGGGCCCAGATCCACCTGGTCAGTGGGGAGAGGCTCATCTCCGACCCGGCTGGGGAACTAGGAAAGGTCCAGGACTTCTTGGGCCTCCAGAGGATCATCACAGACAAGCACTTTCTACTTCAACAAGACCAAGGGCTTTCCCTGTCTGAAGAAGCCAGAAGGGAGCAGCAAGCCTCACTGCCTGGGGAAGACCAAGGGGCGAACGCACGCCCTCATCCACCCGGATGTCATCCAGACACTGAGAGACTTCTACCGGCCACACAACCAGCGCTTCTACCAGATGGCCGGACAGGATTTCGGGTGGCAGTGATCGACCGTTCCCGCCCTTGGGCGAACCTGGCAAATACGAAGGTTGTGGGTTCAAATCCCAGACTGTAAATGTGTTGGCTGGATGAAACGAGCCGTATCGGTGATCGTTTGAGTCGCACTGATTGCTCTGCGTCCTGACGTTGCTCAGTAGGTTGGTTTTCATTTGGCTGCGATTAGGAGAATGGAGAGATATTTGTTCTGGGGTAATGTGTCATACAGCCCTGAACACAGAAGACAGAAGACTCTGGCACACTGCACATCGAGCGAGAGAGAGAGAGAGAGAGAGAGGAGAGAGAGAGAGAGGAGAGAGAGAGAGAGACGAGAGAAGAGAGAGAGAGAGAGAAGAGAGAGAGAGAGAGAGAAGAGAGAGACGAGAGAGAGAGAGAGAGAGAGAGAGAGGAGAGAGACTATGCTCGCCTGTCTAGTCAACAGCGTACGTTAAGCCTCGTGCGCATTAGTGAAAATGTTCTGCCAATGCAAAGTAGTGAAAACAACAACAACATCATCAACAACATCAACAACAACATCAACAACATCTTTAACAGCATGCCTGCTATCTGTTATCATGCCTCCTGGATTTTCACTTTCCCGACTCTATAAACTTTTCTTCAACTCTTTTGAACCTCTTGGCTTCTCAGTATTCTCAGTGCATACCCTTCGAACTAGTAGGCAATCAGCATTTATATTGTACATCCAGCATCCCCTCCTACTTTCTTACTTCTATTATTAATCTCGGAAAGAGGAGGAGGAGGAGGGGGGGTGTTTGTAAAGAACAGCAGAACAGTGAGTGAGTAGCATATCTTTATAAGGGCTCATAACTGAGTGGTTTTTGTACAGGTTAATAATGGATGTGGATATTAAAGTGGATTTTGATAGGACCCACTCTGGGATGTACGTAGGTGCCTGGTAAGACAGATCTAGGATCAGCTGAGGGGGGGTCCTAACCCTGACCTCAACCACTAGGGGGAGGAATGCAAAACTGCCCTGTGGTCAGTCGATGGACAGCATCCGGAAACAGAGACTGTCGGACCAAATGAAAACCCTGGAATATTGAACAGCGGAAATCAATGTATTGGTTGACTTATCAATAATGTGCTGTTTTCTTTTGACCAGATGTCAGAAGCTTTCTGGGTCCATTGTGCTGTTAAGGGCATCCGTGGGGACCTATGTTGTCTTTTTGCATGTATTTGCACTAGTTTGAAAACAATAAAGTTATTTTGAAGCAAGTCATCTCTCATCAGTTGTTATGGTTTAGTTGTTCTGCTGTAGCTGCTGCGTGAGCTCTTTGTTCAATGACAGGCAAAACACGCTACATGTATGATCTGTCTACTCCGTCACACACCTTAAAGCCCATATAGCAGGTTGATTTTTCCAACGAATTTGCGCTATTTACATGTTGGTTATAAACATTTTAACTGTTATCTATTGTATTTGATGTTGTTGGGTGTCACAAAACGTAATATAATACGAAAAAGTAGGTACTTTTTTGCAATGATTCTTCTTTCCCCCACAATGCATTGCATGACGTCACGTTGGGGAGACGATAGACCAAAGCCCCATTGAAATCAACGAGAGAGATTAACGAAAGAGTGTTCAGCAGTAGATAGTTTATAGATAAATACATAGATAGAATATATAATTAGCATAGATATAAAGATCAAGAGATAGATATATAGATAGCATAGATAGATAGATATATATATATATATAGAGAGAGAAATAGATAGACAGACAGCCAGATAGCATAGCATAGCTAGCTAGCACTAGATAAATAAATAGCTACTAGTACTAGCCTACATATATAGAGATAAAGCTAGATAGACATATGTATAGGTAGGAAAAATTGTAAACTACTGTGTTTGTGGGGGGGTGACAAACTCTCTGTCTGCCCTGGCCCGAGACCGAGAAGCACTGAAAAGCTCGGTGCCGCCCGCCGCAAGCGAGAGCTGGCCACGGTAAGCCTCAGGCTAATGTTTACAAGCTGCAGAGCACGTTAGCTAGCCCCATAACATGAACCCCCCAACTACAGTCATAATCAGTGTGACATTAGAAAAGTCTGAGGCCCCGTCCACACTAACCCGGGTAAATTTAGAAACGCATACATATGTCTCCGTTTGCACTTCCCGGCCACACTAATACGGAGAATTCGGACACTGAAAACGGAGCTTTTCGAATACGCTCCCCTAGCCGGAGACATTTGAAAACGCCGGGTATACGCGTAGTAGTGTGGACGGGGTACACGGAGCTTTTAAGATACGATGACATTAGAAAAGCACATTTCGTGACTCATGAATATGAACCAAAACTAAATTGTTTTTAAGTAGCTATGTCCAAAAGCTAGTCATATCTAGCTAGATAGCGCGCCATGGCTAGTGTTTGGATCACGAGTGATCATCAAACGGCTTTCATAACTGTCTGTGTTTGATTTAGTTTATTGATTTAGTTTCCCCTTTCCCGATAGAACGTGACTATTACGGAACTCAAAACGTGGAATATCTAATCGGAAATGTGTTTACAACGTCGGGGAAAAGATTTAATTAGGGACTGACTTGGGGGGGAGAATTTCACAGGTGGCACTAGTAAATTAGCCCATAGCTAGCATGATGCCTTCTAGATCTAGATAAGAGCTACTTATCTGAACTAACGACATGATAACTGTCACTACTGTAGATATAAAGAAACGTTGACTTTCACTCGGTGCTTTTCACTGACAGTAAAACAATGTGTCGTTATTATATGCACTGCTGTCCGTAGACAAGCTCCAGCGCTCCTTGCTGCGTTGCCGTTGCTAACTCAGCAGGACACTTCACCAACTCTACACTCATTCTCCTCGGACCATCCATTTAATTGGCTTTGGCGGCCATCAGGTCTAGGCAATTCCTCATTTGACCTCTCTCGTCTATTTGGTTCGATATTATACGGCTGCGGGCCATCGTACATTTTAGTGGTTATTGCCACCTCTTCCTCATCCCAGTCAATTGCCATAGTTCTAGTACTAGACTGAGGCTACTCTCCTCCACGACTCCCCAACGTGACGTCATCGCCTAATTGCGCTAATATGCTAATGCTAACAAAAAAAACGTACAAAACTGGTCTTAAACACCATTTAGAGACACCATTTTGAGATTTCTTGAATAATATACATATCTTGAGTGCTTTATGTACCCATTCATCGACAGTGGTGGTTAACCTGCTATATGGGCTTTAAGTGTTTTCAGTGATGAACTGAGTGGGAAAAAACATGGTGCCACTGCCCCCTTGTGGACAATTAAGTAGCGAGCCTATACACATTTTAACTGTTTTAAATGAATAACAATGAAACACTTGGCAAGAAACAAGTCAATTTATTAATTTTAATTAAAATCTAAAACAGATTTTTTCCTTATATTAATCTGGTCATACACATCTTAATTTTCTCTCTATAAACGTAGAGTTTTAGTACGTTGATGGGAATAATTTTCTCACATAAAAACCAAATGAACACTACAAAAATAATATTACTCTGAACTGATGTGGGCACAAAAAAGAACATTCCTACAGTACGTACCTTACAGTGCTCAATACAATCAGAATAAATATCTATATATATAAATATGGGTTGGAAATAGGACATTTCAAAGGCTCACAGTAATATTCAACTTCAAATATGAATTAATAGATCTTGTTACATACATAAATAATGTGCTGTACAGAAATATACAATAAATTATCAAATGCACTTCAAGTCACAGTATGATCAAACTGTGTATAATCTTTAAATCATACATTCCAGTTCCCTAAATTCAAAAATACATAGGCTATTCAATGCGTACCCAATATACTATTCCACAGTAAATAAACTTATTTTTAATGCGAAATCTTCAAAAGATAACCATTCATCATCCGAGTCTGGATGAGTTTTGGCAGTTTGCACAGTAAGCTAGGCTACATGGACTCTGCCCATTTTTAAATGGATTTTTTTTTAAATCCAGAAACTACCGGATGATTGCACGTCGTCCTCGGTAACGGTGGGACGTTCGGTTGTTTGGCGAGCTGTTCAGAGTTGGTCAGTGGAAGAGAGCGGTTATCAAAGGCACTCATCTCAGGCCCAGGCATTCACGATCATCCTCTCACAACACTCCATCTTCACCTTTCTTCTATTCAACATGTCTAACGGTGACTCCATCCATAAGCCTATAACTCCCTTTTAAACAGTTTGTCTGTACAACTCTCATCCACCGACCATCAACCTTCACCCATCCCTTTCCTATCCTTCCCCCAAACTAACTCTCCTTGAGAGGGAGGAGGAGCGAGATTAGAAACAGCTAAGAGTGAAAAATGTGTATCCATTTAAAATGGCTACTTTACAGCCAGTCGTGTCTACGTCAGCAGAGCCTCTTATTCTGCGCTATTTGGTTACAGTTCAGCTGGCAGTGAACAGGTCCCATCAGCCCGGCGAAGAAGTCTAAGTGCTTCAAGGCCAATCTATGCCTAAACCTACCATGGCTGCGTATTCGAGTTCTGTACAAGGACAGCCCTACGAATGTTAAATTGAACTCGGAGAACTGTGGAGTCCCTGTCTTTGATGGACGTTTTATCAGCGGTCTGGAAAGACAGAAGGCTACCGGCGTCTATCCCCAACCAAGGTTTATAAGGACTGCTGCCACGCCGGACCGCAACAATAGTTCAAATGAATCTATGTTTCTTTTGAAGTGCGACTCCACCCACTGAACTAACTGTATATGAAATAGACCTTAAATGAGCGGCGTCTCAGTGATGTGGGGCTGTCTCTAAGAGAACGTTCTAGGCACAGATGCAGGGCAGGTGTTATGGAAAGTTTGGCGTGAGATTACCATACCTGTCAACGTTTGGTTCCAAAACGTTGACAGGTCTGGTACGCGATCGGTGACGGGGCGATGGGGGGGCTGGGGCTGGGGCTGGCGACGTTTGTGATTGGCTGGCAGATGACATTCAACTCTGTACAACTCGAGACAACAATCAACTCGACGCAAATCGTCCCTCAGTATGCCCGCACCATTAATTGTATATAAGTTATCCCTTACTTCTCAGCGTGAGGAATGGTCGAAAGGCGTGAGAGAGAAGTACGATGCTTTGCGTGAGAGCGTGAGAGACGGCTGAGCGGTGGTGAGTGGGAGCTTCGTCACGAGCAGAAAGAAGTCCTCAAGATCAGACAAACGGCGGAGAAACGTCCCAGTCGGGCTTCCCCAGACCGCAGTCCCCTCAATAGTGTATGAACCTTTCAGGGTGAAGCGGTGAGTTCCAGGGTCAGGGGCTCGACGCTCACCTCCCCCTCTCAGCAGTACTCCTCCCCCTGGGAGTCCGGCAGGTCGTTGAGGTCCAGGAAGACGGAGGCGTTGGAGAGCTTGCGTCCGTTGGCGGACAGATCCAGCAGCTCCTCGGTGGTGCTGGGGACCGAGCTGATGTACATGTCCCACACCTGCTCAGGGGAATCCAGTTCCAGAAGCTTCTGTTTGATCTTCAGGTTCTTCTCGATGTTCCTGCGCTTGTGCTTGAACTCCAGGATGGTCTTGGTGTAGCGGTTGATGGTGGTGACAGAAGACGCCATGCAAGCCGTGAACGAGCCCCACGCCAGCCTGTGGGATTGTGGGTAAAGGAGAGTTGACTTCCTCTTTCGTTCCAACAGATGCGTCCACAGCGAATACTGGTGACGCTGAGTGGTTCAGCTAACAAAGTTGATCTAAAACGCTTCGGATGTGTTCAGACTGTAAAATGT
>CAEFZP010002729.1:0-27500 GCA_903064625.1 Mallotus villosus | reverse complement strand
CTCACTCTCTATCTCTCTCTCTCTTTATGACTTCCTCTGACTCACTCTCTCTCTCTCTCTCTCTCTTTATGACTTCCTCTGACTCACTCTCTATCTCTCTCTCTCTCTTTATGACTTCCTCTGACTCACTCTCTATCTCTCTCTCTCTCTTTATGACTTCCTCTGACTCACTCTCTATCTCTCTCTCTCTCTTTATGACTTCCTCTGACTCACTCTCTATCTCTCTCTCTCTCTTTATGACTTCCTCTGACTCACTCTCTATCTCTCTCTCTCTCTTTATGACTTCCTCTGACTCACTCTCTATCTCTCTCTCTCTTTATGACTTCCTCTGACTCACTCTCTATCTCTCTCTCTCTCTTTATGACTTCCTCTGACTCACTCTCTATCTCTCTCTCTCTCTTTATGACTTCCTCTGACTCACTCTCTATCTCTCTCTCTCTCTTTATGACTTCCTCTGACTCACTCTCTATCTCTCTCTCTCTTTATGACTTCCTCTGACTCACTCTCTATCTCTCTCTCTCTATTTTGCCCTCTCTCCGGTGATACACAGCTTCAATAATAAAGGTCTCCCCGGCTCCTCCCCTCCTCTCCCCGGCTCCTCCCCCCAGCTTCGGATCCCGCCCCTCCTTCCCAAACTCACTAAAGAAGCATCTCAACAGAGCCTCTCTGTCTGAAACACGCTGTTTATGGAACGCATCCATCCCGTCATGCAGCGAGCTTCAAGTTCATTCACGATGTGCGCGAACATTGGAATTCTTTGGTCCTGCTCCTCAAGGCAGTTTTTCCAAGCAGCCCGTCTGAACGTATATTGAATGAATCCTAATCCTGTATGAGCTGCCATCCTTATCACCAGTGTAACATAACCAAGGCTAGCTCTGTCGTCGTCGACCAGAGCGCCTACGGCTTGCTGAGTCATCTATCCCAGGACGGAGCCTCGTCTTCAGGCAGAGGATTAGTGAGAAGGTCACCGTTCAGAACACCCCCCTCCGGGCTGAGACACTGACGGCCTTCTGAGTTAATGCTGCAGGACGGCTACGAGCGACTGGCCACGCTGCTTGGGAGTGGGACGGCTAACCGGCAGTAAATTGGCTAATTGACAGTGAACCGGCTAACTGACAGTTGGTTGGCTAACCGATAGTGAATTGTCTAACTGACAGATGGTTGGCTAACTGATCGAGGCTCTGTCTGTCTGTTTCACTAGACTGATGTTTCAGTCAACTGTCTAACCCTGGGATTCCACAGGTTTTGAGACTGATTGTATTTGCATCGAGGGTTTATTGAGAAAAAGCACATACACACACACACACACACACACACATACACTCACATACAGACATACACACACACACACACACACCAGAAAACACACCGAAAACACAACTAAAGAGATTAATTCAGCAGGCGGTTACCTGACAGGACAGTGCAAATAGCAGCGAAGGCGTTCAGTTTGAGTCCGTCGATGACGTTGCCAAAACGACAGACCTCTATGGACATGAGGATGCCCCCAGTGGCCAGGAGGACGATGTACAGGCACTCTGCCACTATGCACAGCCACAACACTCCTAAGAAGTGAGAGAGAGAGAGAGAGAGAGAGAGAGAGAGAGAGAGAGAGAGAGAGATAGAAAGAGGGAGGGGTAGAAAGGGTGAGGGGATTAGGTAAAGGGAGGAATCAAGGGGGACGGGGGAGCGAGGGAGGAAGGAGAGGAGCGCATGAGGGCACGGGGGATGGAGATGGGTGGAGGGAGGGAGACAGTGATTGAGGGGGGAGGATAGGGGTTAGGAGAACGAACTCAAGGTGATGGTGCAAGGCGAGAAGACGGGATGAGGGAAAGAGCGAAGGGGAGAGGGGTTATGAAAGGTGGGGGTAGTGATAGACAGAGAAAAAGAGGTGGAAGCCAAGTGAAGCGTCAGAGAGGTGGAGAGAGGATGGGTAGGGTAGCAAGAGAGAGATGGACATTTGAAAAGAGGTGGATTAGTGGAGGGAGGAGGGGAGAGGTGGGGGTAGATGAAGCGGGAGAGAGGGAGGGAGGGAGGGAGGGAGGGAGAGACAGAGAGGAGAGGAGAGGACGAGAGAGAGAGAGAGACAGAGAGACAGAGAGAGAGAGAGACAGAGAGAGAGAGAGAGAGAGAGAGAGTGAGAGAGAGAGAGAGAGAGAACGAGGAAAACGAGTAAGATAAAGAGTGACACAG
Organism: Mallotus villosus; assembly: GCA_903064625.1. Taxonomy (NCBI): domain Eukaryota; kingdom Metazoa; phylum Chordata; class Actinopteri; order Osmeriformes; family Salangidae; genus Mallotus; species Mallotus villosus. Next base: position 25,310 of record CAEFZP010002729.1, on the reverse strand, counting down.
AGAGTCAATGAGAGTGCGAGAGAAAAAGAGAAAGAGAGAGAGTGAGAGAATGAACAGTGACCCTTTCACTTGTATCATTAACCTTTGCTGCAAGAGAGCAAATATATCTGCCTCAACGAGACATGCGGTCTCTAACCTGACCGACTCACTCATGGGGGGGGGGCGAGGAATGAAATGTCATGTGTGGTGAACACAGGCTGGCAGAAGGTTGACAGGAAAGCCCAAGCGCTAAGCTTTTCACTGCTCTGTGAATAACCTCCATTACAGAAGCATCGTACAACAGATTATCACGTTGGTGTGAGCCAATCATTTATACAGCAGGAGGAAAAAAAGGGGCTCTCTCTTTAACTGTTCATGCGTAAATCCGAAATAGGATTGCGAATGTCAGTCAAAGACATGCACATTTACATTTTGCGCTGGGATTATGTGATTACACACGTCTCTTGTTAAACATGGCGCAAGCATAAATCTTACGTAATATTTATATAATTTACTCCATACTTGTTAGTCACATTTTAATCCTTCAGATTACTGGTTCCTCCAAATCCTATCATGACCACCTCCTGTGCTTGTGGTACAGCTTTCTAGTATCATCTACGACTAATAATGGGAGTAACAGGATGCGTGTCTTGTATGATAATCACATCATTCAGATTAAGAAGGGAAGCAGAGATACTCTGAACCAGTTCTGGCTGTTCTGGTGTGTGTGTGTGTGTGTGTGTGAGAGGGGGGGGGGCTCTGTGAGGAGAGTGGTGAGGTAAAGAAGGGGTAGGCTGGCGTATGTGGAGGTGAACGGAGGGGTAGATTGGTGTGTGTGGTGGTGAAGCAAGGAGTTTGTGGAGTATTTGTGGAGGTGAGGCAGGCACAGACTGTTAGGCTGGTGTGTGTGTGGACTGAGGAGGTGATGAGGTGGGCTTTGTGTGCGGTGAAGGGAGGAGTGGGTGGGTGTGTGTGGAGGTGAGGCAGGCTGGTGTGTGGAGGTGAGGCAGGCTGGTGTGTGTGGGGGTGAGGCAGGCTGGTGTGTGGGGAGGTGAGGCAGGCTGGTGTGTGTGGAGGTGAGGCAGGCTGGTGTGTGTGGAGGTGAGGCAGGCTGGTGTGTGTGGAGGTGAGGCATGCTGGTGTGTGTGGAGGTGAGGCAGGCTGGTGTGTGTGGAGGTGAGGCAGGCTGGTGTGTGTGGGAGGTGAGGCAGGCTGGTGTGTGTGTGGAGGTGAGGCATGCTGGTGTGTGTGTGGAGGTGAGGCAGGCTGGTGTGTGTGGAGGTGAGGCAGGCTGGTGTGTGTGGAGGTGAGGCAGGCTGGGTGTGTGTGGAGGTGAGGCAGGCTGGTGTGTGGAGGTGAGTCAGGCTGGTGTGTGTGGAGGTGAGGCAGGCTGGTGGTGTGGAGGTGAGTCAGGCTGGTGTGTGTGGAGGTGAGGCAGGCACAGAGCGGAAGGTTGGACACGCAGCGGGTCAGACTGATGCTGGAGGACATTGGAGGGAATGATGAAAGGATAGAGGCTGCTAACTGACGACGCTCTCTCTCTCTCTCTCTCTCTCTCTCTCTCTCTCTCTCTCTCTCTCCCTCTCTCTCTCTCTCTCTCTCCTCTCTCTCTCTCTCTCTCTCGGAACAGAGACACAGTCCTCATGAAGTCTACCGACTGAACTATAATTGAATCACTACATGAGTTTAGTCATGTTGAAATGTTAGATATTTTCCCATTAGCCACTCAAAACGACACACACAGTACTTTTTATTTTGCCGGTCATGCTGTCCTTAGTGTTATTCAGGTATATCATTACAAATAAGTCATTACCATACCTGTTTTCCCTACAATCATCTTTTCACATTCCCTCTGGACTCGATTCCAGTTGAACAGTTGTCCATGTTTATAAAGTGACAGTTGAGAACATTATCCCATGTTTATAAAGTGACAGTTTGCATTATCACCTGTTTTCTGGACAGTCTTTTCTCAGAACTCCAGGATGGAATGGACGGATGATTAGAATGTTGGAATGATGAACAGAGACTCGTCTCTGTGTGGTGGTGGTTTAATCTCCGTGTGATTCAGGTGTGGACAGGCTTACACAGTCAGGATTAAGCATGCCAGACACAGCACTGCTGTCCTACCTCGCTCATTGGATGGGGCCACGTATATGAAACTTCTGCAGTTCTCCCCTGAAACAGAATGTAGACTTCACATGTAATCACATCCATAATTCAGTGCTTACTTTGCAGTACTGCCATATTAGCCATAATAAATGTACCAAGAAAATCCGGTAAAAAAAGAAGGAAAAAAACATACTCTAATTATGTAAACCATTTTTTAATAACTGATTATAAAACGATTTTCTTATTTTAACTGAATTGTTCCAAAGGAACAAAACAAAGACAACATTGTTTTACTTGTAAATGGGAATTAATTCAACCATACATATTGGAATGTGTCACACAATAAAAAAAACAAGCAAGTCATCTAATTGATACATGTTTAGAATGAAAAAAAGCAAGCTAAGTTTCCTGGTCTTTGGACACAAACACCCTTAAGGGGAGCAGCAACACACACATGCAGCAGGGACCACCAGAGACATATTTCCTGCCTTTTCCCATCCTGCTGCCCTTCCTCCAAGGGCATCCAGGAGCAGTGCTCTGCCATATCACCAGGGCCGAAGCCCCAGCGCTCACCCATGTCCTGGCTATAGGACAGCAATCTGGCCTGTTTTACAGTAATATAGCAAGTCGTTTTTTTTTCTGCAGATGAAACACACGTGGGTTTCAAACCACAGGGAGCACATGCACACAGACTCGCACCCCCCACAGGAAGCCCGAGGAGAAGCCCACTTGAGCACCAAATCGGGCCCCCGGCGGAAATCAAACACATGACCTTCTTGCGGTGAGGCGCGGCGCTGAGCCACTGTGGTCCACCTGCGTAGTGATGCTGTTACACATCATTTGTATGTGCTAACATGCAGGCACAGCTAATGTTGAAGACTGTTTAATTCAGTTAGATAGATTTGGCTACGTATCAACTGTAAGAGTTGTATTCCTTGATTGGTTTGACTGAATCCCAGAAAACTCAGTCCTGGTCTCATGATATTGGTCTCATGGACTGGTCTCTCTGGGTATTTTATGAAGCACATCGGGCCAACTTACATACATACTTCACAACGATAATGGACAAAGACAGGTGCAAATATGGACACATACATTATCTATCAGGTATGATCAAATACGCTGTCTTTGTAGTCTTAGTCAAATTCAGGTCCCGCCTAAAATCTTTCTACCAGGAAATTCATTCACAATGTCTTGATGTCATATGGCAAAACACTAGCAGCCATAAAAAGTACCAGTCAAGAAATATTAAACACTTGCAACTAACGCTTTGTTAAATATATATTTCATCGTCACACCTGACTTTACGCACAAACTTGTTCTTTCTGTTCTACGACAATAACAAAATAACAAGTAGCCTATATTTCCATATAGCTACTTGTTATTTAATTACTTAGATAAAAAATACATCATAATATTAAATACGTGCCCGTTGCCACAGACACCGTGCGTAAAGTGCGTTTGTTTCTAATAAGCGTTGTCATCTCGTAGGCTACTCAAGAAGTTAAAAACAGGCTCTTCAAACTGCTTTTACCGGTCATGTTGACGTTCTGTTCGCAAGAGAACCAAATTCCGGTGTGAAACTTCCTCATCAGGTATTTGTCCTCTCCCGTTTCCCAGATGTACTGGACCAGACGAGTGTCGTTAAGGTTTGAACTGTTAAACCTAATGCAGAACGACTGTCTAGTCTTCACCGGTCCGGTACAGAACGGTTTCACTACTTTCCGCGTCCCCTCACACCAGTAGCTGGTAGAAAGCGCGGACAGCGCCAGAAACAAGGCAATGAAGTTCAAGGAAAGCGCCAGCGAGGCTCTCCGTCGCCGATCAATCCCCATTTCACAGACGAAGACAGGGGACACAAGCTAATCCTATAAATGTAACACGTTTATATGGCGACTTCTCCTCAAATCCACACAATACGGCTTGCCATTAGAATGTCCGCGACTAATTACAGCGCGTGCGTCTAGCTCCTGCCGCGCGTGATCCGATGTGCTCTTTTGTGCAGCTGCTACTCACATTTTGTACCCCCTCCTCCCCTTAACTCATCCCTCGTTTTCGCTCAATATCTCCTCCTCTTCACGCCTCAATGAGAGAATGAGAGGCTGAAGCCCTCCCCAACTTGACACCTTTCTTTTCCGTTATCTATGGATTTTGTTTTATGAATAGGCCTCCGTGATGAACAAATACAGTACACTCATATCCACATTCATGGCCATCCACGAGACCCAGTTGTCAATAAATCACAATTGAAATCAATATGGATTAATTTGCCTTTACAGTTTCGATGGAAACGAAACTGACGGCTATAGCGATGGTGATATTAATCAGAGATGACTTTTTCCGCACCTAATCTGCCTGGGCCAGTCATGTAATGGGTATGGTAATGCCCGTGTTCAGCTGGGAGACTAAAGGTTGGGATGGGATGGGATGGGCCTGTTTGGCACTGTCTAATCAGAGAAATTGACAGAAATCGTTAATGGTGGTTCCAAGGCTAATGCCCGCTACTGTGACTAAGTAGCCAGCTGCCAAATTATCCAATCTCAATTTATTCTGCTTCTCATACACCTCTTTTTGTCTGCTGTCACTTGGGAGAGAGAATACGTTAGTGTGTGTGTGTGTGGTGTGTGTGTGTGTGTGTGTGTGTGTGTGGGTAGGTTCAGAATATTGAGTTTTACCTGTTCTACATTATTCATTTCCTCTGGCTGTCGCATGCAGGACAGTTGCAACACACACACACACGCACACACTGTAGTCTCCCACTCTATCCCCATCCAGACCACTTGAGACTATCAGACACACACAGATAACATCACAATCATGGAGGTCTATGGGGTCTGCACCGATGCGCGTGTTTGTGTAAGCATAGTATGCGCATACGTGTATAATGTGTCTATGCATTTGCATGTGTGTGTATGAAAGTGTGGTGTATAGCACATGTATCTGTAGTGTGAGTGAGAGTGTGTCTCTGCAGTGTGTGTGTCCGTGGTGTGTGTGTGTGTGTAGTGTGTGACTTTGAAGCATCTGCTTTTCATCCTTGCGGGGGAGCCAAGATAATCAGTCTCCGGGTGGGCCACAGAGTATAAATATGAATCCATCTGAAACTTTCTTCATAGGTCTTCACAGGCATGTTAGCCTCCTACCGCTAACTGTGTGTGTATGTGTGTGGTGGTGTGTGTGTGTGCAATTGTGTGTGTGTCTGTCTTTCAGTGTGGTCGGTGTATGTGTGGTGTGTGTCTGTCCGAGTGTGTAAGGTGTATGCGTGTGTGTGTGTGTCTGTCTTTCAGTGTGTAAGGTGTATGTGTGTGTGTCTATGCCGGCCCCCAGGGGCCACAACACCTCAGGAGCCCGTCTCCTGTGTCACCTTCACACAGATCCTTAAGAGGGCCCCGGGGGCCAGGGCATGGGGCCAGAACTCTCCTCCTCCCCCCTGACACCCTCAACATCCTTCCCTGGAACGATGGGGCTTGAATCATAATCTGACAAGAGCCAGGCGGAGGAAGAGGACATCTGGACCTCCACACACCACCGAAGCCTTAAAGATGGAAGTTGTCCCCAGTGGAAGGTCCTCCTGTGGGTCTGGTCGGTGTGAGGCCCCAAGCTGGAAGTCACAGGTGAGGACAGATGGTCCCTTCCTTCTGGAAGGGACTCGCACAGACTCGTTCCAGAGTGTTGGTTGTGCAGGGTCGTAATGACATCAAATGAGCAGGCGTTCCAGAACTGAGCCTTATCTGGAACATTCCAGGACTCGACATAACCGTTCAGGCAACATTTCCTGGGAAAAAAAACTCGGTCGAAATTCATTGATATGAGAAATGAAAGAAGGGAATTTGACACAAATTGCTTTTTAGTTTTTCTTTCATCCAGAGAGTCTTTGTTTAGGTCTACTTGTAGGGAACGACCTCGGGCATAATGGTCCAAAGGACTCCTGTGACGAATCAACCACTGAAGCCTTTTATAATTGTTTTCATTTCGTTTCAATTTCTTTCATCCTTTTAAGCGACTTTGAGCGATTGCGGTGCAGTTTACTTCATTGTTTGTTTTGATATCAGAATATCAATAAAGTCATCCAGTTAATTACTTTCTACACTCATTATTCACTTATCTAAGAGGGGGGGTCTGGGGTATGGGATAGAAACCCTGGACGGGAATATTAAACAATCCATCTTGATCTGTGCGCTTGATTTAAAGTCTCTCCACGGTTCTGGTGACTTATGAGCCTCAGCGAATGAGGAAATATGCAAACGAGTATACATGATATGTTTTCCTTCTGCGACTCGTGCCCTTTCACTCGCTGGTGTGGTCCATGTTGCTGTGTGATGCAGAAGAGAGGGAGGGATACCATATCAGAGAGAGAGAGAGAGAGACCATATCAAAGGGAGAGAGCGACCATTTCAATTACATATTATTTGGGTAGTCAAAACTGCGAGAGAGAGACCATCTCAGAGAGAGAGAGAGAGAGAGAGAGAGAGAGAGAGAGAGAGAGAGAGAGAGAGAGAGAGATCGAGAGAGAGAGAGAGAGCATCTCAGAGAGAGAGAGCTACTATCTCAGAAGAGGAAGAGAGAGACCATCTCAGAGAGAGTGAGAGACCATCTCAGAAAGAAAGAGAGAGATCATCTCAGAGAGAAAGAGACCATGTCAGAGAGAGGGAGAGAGAGACCATCTTAGAGATACAGAACAGCTCAGAGGCTATAATACATTCTTGGAGCCTTCTCATTCCTTTCCGTCCTCAAATTGATTTATTTACATAATTGCCCATAGTAACCACCATACACACACACGCTCACACACAGGCACACACACAAACACACACATGCAGATGACAGCAGTTTAAAATATGTAATCGGAATATAAGTTTAAGGAGTTGTGTGGTTGTGTGTGAGAGTGCATGTGTGTGAGTGTGTGTGTGTGTGTGTGTGACAAAGAGTGCAGGAGTTTCATTTTCTTGTGTTTGTCCTGTTGACCTGAGAAAGACATCAATACACAGACTTAATCAGTTGCTCCATGGCTAATGAACCCTGTAAACAAACACACACACACACATCCACACACATACATCCCTTGCTACACACACACTTGCAACACAACACACACACACACACCTCCCTGTCCACCCTGTCTGTCTAGACAGCTAAGCATCCATGCCTCATGGCACCCAGGCTGTCAGCTCCTCAGCGGTGGATGAGACTCGAAACAAATAGCACAGCGCGCGAGAAGCGGATGAGAGCAGCGCTCGAGACGTGACGAGCGAGAGAGAGAGAGCCCGAGCAGCGCTCAGCGAGTGAGAGCGCAGCGAGCGAGAAGCTGCAGATCGAGCGCTCCTCACGACTCACGAGAGAGAGATTCCGCAGCTAGAGATCGCTGCGCGTTATCTCTCTATATCTCTCTCTCTCTCACGAGTCACTCTCTATCTCTCTTCTCTCTACTCTCCTCTGTCTCTCTCTCCCCATCTCTCCCCTCTCTGGTGATTATAACAGTCCTTAATGACTCAGACCTCTAATGCACCTCATTTGGACAAAATGGACCATCATTTTCAAGGCTGGGAAAGTGCCATTTTCAGGGTAGGGTACCTTTTGTGTGTGTGTGCTTCTTCATTTGTTTGTGTGTGTGTGGTATCAACTGCTTTTGTGTGTGTATTCGTGATGTGCATACTGTAAATGTGTGTGTATATGCCTGTTTGTGTGTGTATGGAAGTGTGTGTGTAAAGTGTATCACTCAATTAGTGTGTGTGTCAGTGTGAGTTTGTTCCAAGATGTGAATCAGGAGCAGCCAGTCTGTCAGGCCTGTGCATGGCGGACATTTAGGTTCTCCTCTCCCCCTTGAAATAAACCAATCAGAGCGCCCTAACTAACTCACCTCAGCGAGATGTGATTTATGTCGCACGATAAGGCCCGAAGTGCATCGCTGACTCATTAAGTCCTGTGTTAATAGAGCCGTGGTGAGGCGCTGCTGCTTTGAGGCGGTCTGAAGAAGTCATTACAGGCTTGTTCTGCCGCCGCGCAGCCCCGCGGAAACACCATTATTGTAAAACCCCGCGTCATTAATCAATCTCTAAACATGCCAATGTTTACCGCCACTCCACGGGTGTCAGCAACTCTAAAAACTCTTGCTAGGAGCCGCGGGGAACAGCGGTCGTCGAATTCAGTTTATCGGCTGGATGTATCGTGGATTCCTGCCGTAGCTTATTCATACTGTTTAGTAGAGTAGCGACGATGCTTGTTATTACCCCTGGGGACAGTTCCTGCATGGTCGCGTTTCATGGGTTACCCAGCCGTTGGTCTGGAATGAGGAGAAGAAAGCAATGTCTCCTCAGATCAGCTCTGGGATAATCCACAGATCTTAATTGAAAAAGAAGAAAAGAAACAGAGGTAGACTATCTGTGATATGATCCCAGCCACACACACCTCCACACCTGGCTGGCATGGTTTCACAGGGAAAGAGAAAAATAAAACGTTTAATATTTTTTTGAGGCCTTATTCTCTCTTTTCTCTTTTCTTTTTAAAATCTATTTGCGGGGGTGGAGGTGGAGGTGGGTTAGGTGGAAGTAGGACTCAGGTGGCAGGCAGCGCTACACAATTACAGGGAGAACAGGAAGGTGAGAGGTAGGACGGGGAGCGCCACAGAGCCTGAGAGGAGGAATCTCTGTGGACTGTTCCGGAATCAGTCTCGAGGCACATTCTTCCAGCACAGATTACAGCAGTGAGCTCTCTGCGGTTACTATCACATACCCGCGTGGTGACGCACTGGCATCCCAGAATAACCACTTGAAGAGATTAAACGCAATTAAACGTAATCATAATGTACTCATTACGTAGATGCTTTTATCCAAAGCGATGTACACAGGGGAATTATGACTACATTGTATTGTGGTATTCATTGAGCAGCCTCTTTTATCCAAAGTGACATGCCAATAGTGCATAGAGAAAGCACAGCTCAAGGATTATAAGTGCGTATAGTTCTAACAGTGTTTTGGTGAGGAGACTGAGGTACTGAAGAGATGCAGAGGGCTGGATCGGGGCTTTATATCTTGGAACACTTCCTTGTTAGTTGCTTGGTTACCGAGGAGATGAAATGCTTGGTCGCTCTTTCTTGAATATGCTAATGATTGAGATCAAGGAGTGCTAAGTGTCTGATAGTGGGATGTGAACCTGCGGTACGATGCCATCTCCAGTCATGATGGGGGTTGATGGTTGTGTGTGTCGAAGGTTCAATCTGTTCCATTTGTCCAATCCCATGTAGAGTCATGCAGATATTGTGACGTGTTACTCAGTGCATGCTTTCCCATCATACAATCATACAGACACTTGAATTCGGGACGACCACTTATCCACAGATTGTATCCTGTCGTTCTTATCATTTCCAAATGGCCAACTTGCAGAACTCGACGATGTTAACGCCCCACAACCGTACCAATCCCGGAGTTCCATTCCGTTGCCTTTGGAACGGCGGGAGATGTATTAGCCAATCAGAGGGGTGATCCTGAGGTCATTATGCTTTTAGTAACGCAGCACTTAGACCTAGGGTGCTGTAGTGAGTTGCATGAGCTGGGGGGGGTCTGGGGGGGACCACAGTATCCATCTCACTGGGATCGTTCATCGGAGCTAATTCCATTAAAGCGAGCCCTGCGCCTTCCCTACTGGGAGCTGGAAGTTGATGGAAAATAATTAAAGCTTTAACCCTAATTGGAATTGCAAATAAAGGCATTGTCTCAGACGGAGGAGGAGAGCACTTAGCAGTTGCAAATGCACTTGGATTCCATCAGCTTCAAAGTCCATTAAAACAAAACCGTGGAAATCTCGCCCCGGATAAACAACCGATAATATTTTATCGACTCGGGAACCGGCGATGCGTCTCTTTCTCGTTAGCATCGTCGCCGATTTGGCTGATTAAAGGTGTTTATGAAACGTTTTATTTTGATGGCCTTTGAGAACTTAGCTAGACAGGAAGCACAGTCACCCAGGCAGACACACGCACGCACGCACACGCTGCAGTTGTTGTCGAGGTCTTGTTCCCTTAACCTTGGTTGTTGAAAGGCATTCACACACACACCCATACACACACACCTTTGCTTGTTGATCCGTAGCTACAGGCAAGCAACAGGAAATGACACGGCACGATAACAGGAAGCTGCCCACCAGTTCCAAAGGATCCACACACTGACAGATAACACTGCTCTCCCACGGCGATCACAGAGTCTGTGATTCACCCAATCTCTTCTGACGGAAAGTTCCAGTCCTCTCAAGGTTTTCTCCGGCTGCTCGCGGGGAGAAATTCAGTTCAAACTACTTAAGCCCCAGTTTGGAACCCCTATATTCTCCGAGCGAAACCATCCGGGAAAGAGAGTGATTCCAACTGACTGATGGCCCTGGAAAAACTCACACTTTAGATCCAAGCCTTTCGGGGAAGTCAAGACAGTTTCATGCGTATGTGATATGACAGACAGATGACCCTGACAGACTGTACCAGCCTGCCAGCCTTATCCTCCAGTCAGCAGATTGTTCCCGCCCCGGCCCTTAATTCAGTCAGCACGGCCGCGGGCTAGTGGCAGGCCGTCTCTCTCTCTCTCTGAGCGAGTGAAGAAACGCAGCAGTCAGCACATTCGCACCTAAAGAGGCTCTCGATGATCAGGAGAACACACTCCGGCTCGGCGGGCGCCGCCCTGGCGAAGGATCGTGGCCGACGTTTCCCCCGTGAACGGGTCGTTATTGGGTTTCTGCCGTCGATGTGACGAGCCGTTCCTCTGAAGCAGGTGGGTTGGAAGAGGGAAGCATCTAGAACGTGCGGGGCTGGGGTCTCCTGGGACCAAGGGGCTCTCGATCATGAGGCGCCTCAGTGAAAGAGCATGGCGATGTTGCCTCCATGTTTGTGGGGCCAGTAAAGATGTCTCCTTCGTGTTTGTGGAGCAGTAAAGATGTCTCCTCCATGTTTATGGAACGTTCAGGAACGAAGGTGTGGTCTTCATGTCGAAGCTGGGGACTCTTGTCTGTTCCATGAGCTGGTATTACAGAGTAGAGTAGAGGGAACATGTGTGTCTTCAGCTCCAGATAACCCCAATGAACTGAATCTGAAATGAATTCAATTCATAATCTTTTACATGAACAGTTGGCCGGTTGTCTCGAGAGAAAGTGTGTGTGTGTCATCCTCACTTGGAAGGAGTACACCACTTTCTCCAATCTCCCATCTACCTACTCCAACCGCCTCCACTGACTTACCCCCCACCCTCCCCACCCCCCAACCTCCCCACCCCCCACCCCGCTCCCACAGGAGAGGATCTTGGATGGGAACGTCACACCGCTCCCGGCGGACAGTAACTGCTGATGTGTCACCCAGGACTAGATGGGAAGAGAGACGGGGAGAGATAAAGCTGCATGAGGTTTTATTACGGATGAGTCATTTGGCAGGTATGGCCAAACAAACAGAGAGAGAGAGAGAGAGAGAGGAGGGGGAGAGAGAGGGGGAGAGAGGAGATGAGAAAGTCAGTAAAAATTAGAGCGGAGGAGAGAGACAGACGGAGAGAGAGGAAGAGAGGGACAGCAAGAGAGAACAAGAAAGAGAGAGCAGGGAGAGACAAAGAGACAGACACAGAGAACGAGGAGAAGAGAGAGAGAGAGAGAGGGAGCGAGAGACTTGATCAGAGTCGGATAAGAGGACATCCAAGGTTTTCAAAGCTTGATCGAGGTAAAGTGGGGGGATGCGACGAGTCTGATCTGATCAGAGTCTGTTGGTCTGATTGTCAGACCAGACGAGGTCAGACCCAGACGCTACACGTGTCTCCTTCCCTCTCCCACACCCTCCCACAGCACAGAGGGACGCCGGCAGCGTCCCATTCCGAAAAAAGCTAACCTGTGTTTCAAAACATCCTCCCCTCTCATCGGACTCGATTTCCCCTCAGTCCCAGATCAGAGCTGATTGTGGTGCACAGGTCGATGCCGGACCTAGCCCGGCCACCCAGTCTCATCTGCTCTCGGCATGCAAAGTGAACAGGGGCTGAGGTAGGAGGCGAGGGGAAGGGCGCGTGTGTTTGGATTGAGAATCGGTCCTGATCTGTATTTTCCTGTGACTGAGGACAGCAGTTCAGATAAGGAGGATTAGTGTCAGAATCAAAGCAGCCCAATGACTGACAGCTGCTTACATAACTTACAGAGAGGTGTGTGTGTGTGTGGGAACATGTGTGTGTGTTAAACTTGCAAAGAGGTGTCCTTGACCCCCTGGAGCTTTGTTCCTTGGTGGGGCTGGGAGGAGACACTCTATTGGCTGTGCTGGAGATCTCTGTCCTTCATTGGACAATGCTGTACTGTACCGGATCCCAGAGGTTGCTTGGCAGGGCTGAGCGAAGGGGGGGGTCACTGGCTGGGTCTTTTAATTTACTACTCTTGAGGGGGGGGGGACCCTAGTTACCGTAACCCTCCCTACCGTCATATGTTTGATGGTAGAGGATCAATAAGACCCAGGGGTTATATTAGATATGGTCTCCCTGAATGATGTTTACTCTCTATGAAATGAAACAGCATCTAATCATTTACTCCAGCAACAGCAGATCCATTACGATAAGTAGTGACATCATATCCCAGGTGCTCTGCGTCATCAATGCTATGTTTGGGTGATTACTACTCTGGTATACAGATGCAGCCATCCATCCTACTCCGGAGAGGAGAGGGGGAAAGGCTGGTGGGTAGAGGGGAGAGGGTGGGAGAAGGGGAGAGAGGGGTAGAAATAAAGAGTCAAACAGGAAGAGCAAAAGAGAGAACGAGAACGAGAAATTGAGAGGGAGGAAGTGGAGAGAGAGAGAGAGAGAGAAGAGAGAGAGAGAGGAGAGAGAGAGAGAGAGAGAGAGAGAGAGAGAAAGAGAGAGAGAGAGACAGACACAAACCTTGAATGAGGAGAGAGACTAAAGTGAACGGCGGGAGAGGAGAGAGAGGAACGAAGGAGGAGGGTCGAGGGAAGAAGGAGAGTGAGAAATGGAGCCGTCAGACGAGGAGAGGGGGCCCCTAATGATTCCAGCCCAGACTGCAGGCCGGGTGGCTCCAGGGTCACGGCTCTGACCCAGATAGTCTGACTGCTCTCTCTCCTCTCTCTCTCTCTCTCTCTCTCTCCTCTGCCTGGAGGAGAGGGCGACACACTGGCACCCGGACCGGGGCACACATGCTGCTTCTGACGGCTACCGAACACAGTCATTCATCTGAATATGAGATGAGGTGAAAGGGGAAGAGTCAGAGAAAGAGAGAGAGATAAGGGAGAGTGGTAAAGAGAGAGGTAGAGAGAGAAAGGGAGATTGTGGGTGAGAGAGAACAATGGACCGAGGGACCGAGGGAGGGAGGGAAAGAGGAAGAGGGAAAGTGAGAGCTAAAACACTATGCGCGTCACGTCTTGAAACGAGTCGAGACGGCAGATTTATTTTTCCGATATCCAATGTACTTTTGGGTGGAGCTGTTAGATATTGGTTTAGTATAAGTATTGGTTTTTACTGTCAGCCAGTGTTCCTCTCTTCTTTGTCTCTCTCCACCCCATTTCAATTCAACAAGCATTTTTGGTATGAACGCTCAGACAATACAGCCCACAGTGTCGGAACAACACATACAATTATGAACAAATGACGGAGAACAAATCAGCCGTCGCAAATGAAAATTCTCTCACGGTCCCCCTCTGTTCTCTTTCCAATTTACACTCCCCCCTTTTTCTATTTCTCTCTCTCTTTCTCTCTCTTCTTCTCTCTCTGCCTCTCTCCTTCTCTCTCTCCCGCTCTCTATCTCTCCCTTTAGGTTTGGTTTTTGTGTCCTTTTTGTGTGTTACATTTCCGCCCTGAGAGAAATGGATACGTATGTGCAATGCCTCTCATTTTCAGTCACTGCCGCCCTTGAGAAACCCCCAAATGCGACCCTTACGGTGTGTTCAATCTCAAAACTCTCCAATCCTCCTCCCTCTCTTCCTCAACCCCGTCCCTCCCCGCACAGTGAGATGTTCGGGGCGATGCTGTGCTCTCCCCGGAGATAAAACTAGGTCAAGATGCTGCTTTCTGCTGGTTCCACTGGAGAAGCCTAATTGTGCTGCCATTCATGATACTGTGACAAGTGCACAAACCATGACAACCGCCACAAGTAAAATGCATAAAGAGAGAGAGAGAGAGAGCGAGCGAGAGAGGGAGGGACGGAAAGAATGAAAGAGGACACGAGATCAGGGGACGATTTCATAAAAAAAGGGACAGAGACACACAGACAAAGCACGGTCTGATTGCATCGCCCGATAAAGTGATGGAGGTAGGCTTCCGAGGTAGGCTTCCATCCTACGTTTGCAGAGAGAGAGAGGGAGGGAGAGAGAGAGAGAGAGAGAGAGAGAGAGAGAGAGAGAGACTGAAAGAGGGGGAGAGATATGCAGAGAAACACAGAGAGGGCGAGATAAATAGAGAGAGCGAGAGCTGAACAGGTGTGAGCGTGCAGGTGTGCCGCACGGTTTTGATCTCTCCCTCTCCCCCCTCATCCATCTCTCTGTCTGTCGCCCACAGCTGCTCCTCCGTGTCCGAGCCTCATTGTCATTCCGGGAGAACGGCCGTCCTCCAAGCTATCTCTGGAGGAGTTGGGCTCTTAGGGTGATTACATAGATCCTTCTGGAGAGCGGACCCTCTCCGTCAGACCCTCTCAGCCTTATCTCTCTGAGACAGCGGTTACACACACACACCACACACACACACACACACACACACCATGCACACACACACACACACACACACAACCATGCACATACCTGCACACACACATGTGTAAGCACACGGCTGCCCCGCCTCTTTTAATTACTACAGTCCAAATTGTGATTCGTGCATGGTTCCATATTCGGAAAATGAGTCTAACTTAGGGATGGTATCTACCTGATGTAGGAGAAGCCGGTAGAAATATCCTCTCCACAGTGACCTTGGACACACACACGTCACACACACATCACACACTCATTCTACGCAGGTGCGCGATGATGCTCGCACACACACACACACACCGAAGTACCTCAGTCTTACGTCACCAACAGAAACAGACAGAGGTAAACAATATGAGGTTAGCGATGACTTAAATAGCCAGAGAGCTTTAAAAAAACAACAGAATGGAAATGAAAACCTCTCATGGCATCAGCTGGGCATGCTGGGAAACACGGAGCGCTGGGGTTTCGACCGGCCAATGGCCTCGCCTGCTTTCAGAGGGTCGTCCTGCTTTCTCTTTGTCCTTCGGTGGCTAATTTGGTATCCGCCACTATCGTCCCCCTGTCCTCCGTATGTGTGTTTGCTGAAGGACTGTTTACCGTGACCGACCTTCATTCGCTTAAAACACCTTGCCTGACCCAGATGTGTGTCTGCCCTCCCTCCCTCAATCTCTCTCTCTCCCTCTCTCTGTCTTCATCTCTCTCTTCCTCATCCTTTTCTCTCTCTCGCATGCTCTCTTGCTCCATGGACCCAGCCTCTCTCTCTCTATTCCTCCTTCTCTCTCTTTTTCTCTCTCTCTCTCTCTCTCTCTCTCTCTCTCTCTCTGCCTATCTCCCCCCTCTCTCTGTCTCCACTGTCCTCCTGAAACTCAGCTCTGAGGGCCTTGATGCAATCAACAAAATGGTGCCAGAGTGCCCTGTCAGCTTTGTTCCTGATCTGCTCATTCAGAAGGATGAGCCTTGTGTCCTATGTACCTTAGTTGGTCTATGCTTGTAGGTGTGGTTGTTGTAAACCATATTTGTTCCATACTGTCACATTTACATGAACATGAATGAAGGTCTGTTATTTGAAGGGTTAAACTGTCAAGATACTTTTTATTATTTCAATAAGTATTGTTCTGTGTTAAGCGGTGCTATCCATCTGAGTAATACTCAGATGGATAGGTGGAGGGAGGGAGGAGGGGGGAAGAGAGGGGTGGAGGTATGAGGGAAGGAGGGAAGGAGGGAGGGAGGGAGGGGGGTTTGAAGGGAGGGGTGGAAAGACAGACTGATAGATGATGCAGTTCTACCTGGTCTCACAGCAGCAGAAGTAGAATGTCTGTGTGGTGTGTAGAACCCAGACAGATCTCACCCCACCTGACGGAACCTGCTGGAACCTGTTCCGGAGTCCTGTCCTTGTTGGGGGCTGTTTCTCTGGAACATTCCGTTCCAGAATGCAAGGGGCAGACAGAAGGACAGAAGGCCCCCGCGCAGCCTGGGGCTCGTCAACGCAGGTCTCTTGCTTTACCAGACCACAAACATCTGCTCCACCAGACCACTGACCGTGTTCCCGGTGTCGCCCGCCCCACTCCCAGGAGCCCTGCTGTGTCTGTGGCTGTCGTCACCAGAGCGGGGGCCGAACGTGTGTCTTACGCAGCCCCCCCCTCCCCGTTCTACCTCCAAGCACCTGTTCACTGTAGCAGAGCAGGAACAGAAGGAGAGGATGGCAAAGGGGGGGAAATCGATTTCAGTTTTATTTAAAAATCAGCGATTTTATTCCAAAAGTCGTCACTCGTCACCGCCGTGGGTCGGCTCCGGTCCCAGCGCACATCCGCACACGGAGGTGACCTTTGACCTCCGAGCGTGCGGTCGAGTACCATGGCGATGGCACGAGATCCCCGGGGTGGTCAAGGAGACCGGGGGTGGAGTTTCCGCCTCCACAGGAGACGACAGCTCATTCATCATCGCCCAGGGATCCGTTCCACTGGCTGGTCCACGCTCCACACCCCGGGATGGTTAATTAAACGAGGGAAACAAGATAAAAAGCTGTAAACAACGATGATGATTTTACCTTTGGTTTGAATGTCGCCTCATTAAAAAAATAAAGCCTTGTTTTGACGTGTGGCGTTCCGTTGTTGGGGATATAGGACTGAAATGAGATTCATTGGATGGATTGTGTTTGTTGTTTACTTTGGAGTATTTTAATTGGAATGATGTTTGTTTGTTTGTTTGTTTGTTTGCTTGCGTGTGTGATGTGCTTGTGAATGTGTGTGCACGAGGGGTGATGTGTGTGTGATGATCCGGCCATTCTTTCACATGAGAATGCTGCGATGGGATATGAGTTCCTTTATTAAATGGAAGTCCATTGAGAATAGGACACACACACACGCACACACACACACGTCAAACACACTGTAGGGCACAATGATTAATGACTAAAGTAATCTTTTTATGCACATCATTTTTTTGCTGACTAAAAGTCAACAGAGAGTAAAAACACAAAGGATTCAAGGATGTAAATACACAACTCTGGAATAATGAGTTGGTCGAACATCTGGTGTCAAAGTATAAACTGACTCCCTCAAAATGAGTCCTGAATTGACAGAAAAAAGAGTCCATGGCTAATATCTCCACCCAGTGTCAGTGTAGTCTGTGACTGGGCAAGTCTGCATGTGTGTGTGTGTGTGGTCTGCATGTGTGTGTGTGTGTGGTGTGTGTGTGTCTGCATGTGTGTGTGTGTGTGTGTGTGTGTCTGCATGTGTGTGTGTGTGGTGTGTGTGTGTGTGTCTGCATGTGTGTGTGTGTGTGTGTGTGTCTGCATGTGTGTGTGTGTCTGCATGTGTGTGTGTGTGTGTGGGTGTGTGTGTGTGTCTGCATGTGTGTGTGTGTGTGTGTGTGTGTGGTGTGTGGTGTGTGTGTGTCTGCATGTGTGTGTGTGTGTGTGTGTGTCTGCATGTGTGTGTGTGGGTCCTTGGGTTCATCATCTCAGGCTCCAGTAATGGAGAATGGCCTTCTTCTCTTTGCCCCCCCCACTTTCTTTCCTCTTCCTCCTCTTCCTCCTCCTCTTCCTCTCCTCCTCTTCCTCTTCCTCCTCCTCCTCCTCCTCTTCCTCTCCTCCTCTTCCTCCTCTTCTTCCTCATACTCCTCTTCCTCATCTTCCTCCTATTCTTCATCTCCTCCTCTTCCTCCTCTTCCTCTTCTTCCTTTTCTCCTCTTCCCCCCTTTCCTCCTCTTTCCTCCTTGTCTCTCTCTTAACTCCATCTCGGTTGCCAGGGTTGAAAATAACCAATGGCAGAATAAACAACATTAAAAAAGAATTGTTTACGGCCTCGTCAGCCCTCAGCCCACACTCAACCAAAACAGGCTGAGTACTGTGCTGTTAGTGACGCCACAAAAATACCACAACATGAGATTTGTTAGGGTATTAGAGTACGTCCAATTTTTTTACTTGACAGCCAACTAATGGAATCCTTTTACTGTCCCTCATCCAACTTGTTTTATGTCTAGATAGATGGATGGAGATGGGTGTTTACATGAGTCATCATAACTCTCAGAACCATGTACCAAAACGGGTGTAAAACACTTTCCAATTCTGGAGTAAGATGTGTTTTGGATGAAAGGTTGTGATTTCACAAAGTACAAATCCAAGTCGAGTCATTTACAGTAAGACAGAAGTCTCAGGCTGTGGCTAAACTAAGCTGAGAATGTGACATCAGAGCGAGTGGGCTTTCCTCCAAACAAACACACACAACACACAACACACACACACACACACACACAACACACACACACACACACACACACACAACACACAACACACAACACACACCACACACACACACACACAACACACAACACACAACACACACACACACACACAACACACACACACACACACACACACACAACACACAACACACAACACACCACACACACACACAAACACACAACACACAACACACAACACACAACACAACACACAACACACACACACACACACACTCCGTGGGCGGCGTGTGCTGTGGCGTTCTGTGCGGCCTGCGCCGCTCTGTAATTGGCTGGCTGGCTCGTTAGTGTGTGTGGCGCCCTGGCCTCCTCTGGGGTGTGATGGCAGCTTCTCCTGGCTGGGGGGAGAAACCTTTCATCCAGACCTCCACCGAGACCACAGCCTCACGCCCATTAAAACCACACCCATGACTCCATGGCAATTAGCAGCCATCAGCCTGTAAACATACCGCCACGCTCGGTGTGTGTGTGTTTGTTTGTTTGTGTGTTTTCTCTCTGCATTTTGTGTGCGAGAGTTTGTGTGAGTGCGCCTGTCCGCGTGTCTCGGCGTGTGCACGCGCGTGTGTGTGTGTGCAAGGGTGATTAGGCTAACAGACTCATATTGCACTCACCTCTCTGTACCAGCAGCTAATAACAGGAGGCAAAGCAGAACGTTTACCAGACTGCCGTTAGACGGGAGAGGATCTGCAACACAGCAGACGGCGAGACTAGACGGAGGAATGGGCGAGTCGTTGAGGGAAACGGGGATGATTTCACAGGTGATCATAATCTCATTTGATTGGCATGGGCCTGACTTAACAAGCACTGCCGCAGAGGGCTTCACATGTACTCAAAGAACCGCACGTAAACCACCTCAAAGTGATGAGAGAGACGTATCTCTCCCCTCCCTTCTGCTTTAAGAGGGATCCCTTCTCATGTTTTCCAGTCTCTCCAGAGGGAAGTCACTCAGTGATAAGGAGGAGATGGACGTACATACATCCACTGAAAGACACCAGAACGGTGACGATGTCACAAGCGTCACACCACTCCTAACCTGTTCCAGTGACAGTGCGTCTGGTGACGTGTTTCTCCCACTCTCACTCGCGTCATTTACTGGCTGTGTGAACCAGAGACGTGCAAAGACCTGATCCACTCTGTCACTCATGAACAGAAGTACAAACTCAACATGGAGGAGACTCCTTACATTGTCTCTCTGTTTGGGAATGCAGTATTGAAATGTACATCAAATGTTGGAATGCCCAACCATTCCCTCCCGTTCAAAAACACTTAATCTTTAATGTAATTCTAACCCTAATACTAATCCTAACCCGAGCCCTAAAACCCCCTTTAAAGATAGCATTGGAAGTTATGGGGCCCAGGTATAGGGCCCCACAAGGTCAAGGTTTTCATGTTTCACTAGATTAAGTCCCCACAAGGGTAGTTAAACAAGACCACACACACACACTCACACATCCTCACACATGCACACTTACTCACTCACAGACACACACCAACACACACACACACCAACACAATGTCTCAGCCCACACACTCACACATCCTCACACATGCACACTCACTCACAGACACACACAAGCGCACAGACACACACCCACACACAAGCGTACACACAGACACACACCTACACAGTGTCTCAGCCCGCCCCAGAGAACCTGCTCATGTTCCCAGGCTTCATTTAGTCACAGTACATGAAAAGGAGAAGGGCGAGGAGGCGGGGAGATGAAAGGATGAGCCAACTCTATCTCCAACACAGCGCAGCGCAGCACACAACCTCCCTCAGTTTGGGCTTGTTATTGTGGACTTGTACACACTCCCAGCTCCCGGCAGACTGCGTCTGTGTAAAGATCCAGGAATGTGCAACGAGGTGTGCAACATGTAAGCCACACACACACGTCATTCGTCTGTTACACACACACACACACAGACTATGCATGGGTCACACACACAGACCATGCGTCCATCACACACACACACAGACACACACGATGCATTTGCCACACACACACGCACCATGTAGCTCCACAAACACCATGTAGCTCTCACAAACACACCATGCATCTGTCACACACACAGCAGCAAGCACTGTCACCACGGGGTCTGACTGGGTTGTGGAAAAGGGCGGATAGTACACTTGATGGGTGGCAAGGACACTTGGTGGGGGATGGTACACTTGGTGGGGGATGGTACACTTGGTGGGGTAGAGTACACTTGGTGGGGGGTGGTACACTTTTGAAGAGGTCAGTAGACTTGGTGGGGAGGATAGTTTACTTGGAACAAGGTGCCTGTCTTCTCCTTCGTCACATCATAGTTTTGCATGGTGGATATGTCGAATAACTACACAATATACCTCCACAAGACAACCTGCACACAGACCCACAAACACACACATGTGCGGGCTCACACACACTCACATAACCCACCCACCCACCCACCCACACACGCACAGGCAGGGTATAAGCCCAGTTGGCCCATCATGGAGCGGTGTCTAGACTTCCTAACACCACACCACACAACACCAGCTTCTCATCTCGGCTGATTGGCATCGCTCCTTCCAGAGCAGTGAGCACACACACACACACCCACACATACACACACACACACCCACACACCCACACACCCACACACACACCCACACACCCACACACCCACACATACACACACACACACCCACACACCCACACACACACCCACACACCCACACATACACACACACACACCCACACACCCACACATACACACACATACACACGCAAATAATACGAGGCAGCTGGCAGAATGATGCAGAGAGAGAATAGAGTGAATAATTCATCTGAGCATCTGGAGTGATTTCCCTCACTCATCTCAGACTCCCCCTCCTCTTTCTCCTCCTGCTCCCTCCCTCCTTCCCTTCCTTCCCTCCTTCCCTCCTTCCCCTCCTCATCCTTCCCTCCTTCCCCCTCCCTCAGTTCTCTGACACAGTTCTGAAACTTCTCATCTCTCTGACTTGACTTCCACGAAAACAATTCCTCTCTCTTCCAGTGTCGCGCCCCCACCCACCCCCCTCCGCCCACTCATGCTCCCGCTCTCTGATGAGTTCTCCCCCCACTCGCTCGCCCGACGAACTCCATGGCAGCAACAGTCGGATCGAGATTCAATTCGCTATCGCAGCTGCTATCCGATTCAACACGCGCCGCGACAAGGGTGCACTTGTTTTAATTTGCCTCCGAACATGGCCGTCACCAGGGCATGTGCAGGAGAGGGTGTATGACTCTGCTCCTTGTATGGAGCTTCGGATCCTGGAGATTTGAATAGCCGAGTCAGCAGAGGATGATGGCTGTCACGGAGGGGAACCTTATCTACACAAGTGTCTCAGCAGGATAGGGGGCTGTGTGAGTGTGTGAATGTGTGAGAGTGTGTGTGTGTGTGTGTGTGTGTGTGTGTGTGTGTGTGGTGTGAGTGAGTGAGTATGTGTCAGAGGAGGAGATATATAGAGAGAGGGATGGGCAAAGAATGGGCAAAGAATCTAAGATAAGAGCTCGAACGTTGAGGAGGATCGAGACCTCGATAGAGAGACAGATGGAAAGAGGAAGACGGGATGGGATGATATCAGAGAGAGAGAGAGAAAGGTGGAGAGGAGAGAAAAAACGGAGAAGAGAGAGATAGAGGGAGATAGGAAGATAGAGGGAGAGAGAAAGAGAGAGAAGAGGAAAAAAAGAGAAGAGATGATTAAGGGACACAAGGGGGCAGTCAGTCAGGTTACAGGGCGTCTTGTTTTTAATCCCAGCGCCCGGTTTCATTAGAGGGGCCGCTTGATTCGTCATCCATCACGGGCTGCCACGGAGGATGTGTGGCAGGCTGCATCCTGCTGAGTGGGCAGCCGAGACATGAGCTCTCCGTGCCGCCCCTCGCCACGAAAAAATCACCACGCTGGGACGCTAATGGAATGATTCACAGTCAGAGAGGGAGAGAGAGAGAGAGAGAGAGAGATAGAGAGAGAGGGAGAGAGAGAGGAGAGACAGAGAGAGAGAGATAGAGAGAGAGAGATATAGAGAGAGATAGATAGAGGAGAGCTAGAGATAGCTAGAGCTAGAGCATAGAGCTTATCTCCTCTCTTCTATCTCTACCCTTACATAGAACCCTTAGCCCCATGCCTGTTAGCTCGCCAGCCCGTGCGTGTTCCGTTTCTTTGACCGTCCTGTCTAAGACGGAATCAGCACACTCCTGCCCTCTCTGACGGATGCTATACTCCCCCCATTCTCCCTCGGGCCACACCCCTTTGGCCGTTGCTCCTTTATGGACATCAGCAGGGTGACAGACTCTCACGTTTTGGTGTGTCGCGGACCTACTTTCGATCAGTCACCTCGCCTCGTAGCGACCCCCTGACCCTTGTCGCTGCCTCGTCATCCCGCACGACCCTCTCCGCCTCTCCTCCTCCCGCTCTCCCCCTCATCGTCACCGTTCTGGTGTCTTTCAGTGGACGTGTACGTCCATCTCCTCCTTATCTGGAGTATGAACTGAGTGACTTCCTCTGGAGAGAGACTGGAAAACATCTCCCCCCCTACACGCCGCTCAGTCTCAGGAACAACTCTTCTCCGACTCCGCTCAGGGACGCGACGGTTTTTACGAGGTCGAAAAAACCACTTTCACTCGCCCACTAAACTTTCTTTCCACGTGTCACTGGAGGTATGGTACCTGTTCCCAAGGCCAGCCCGCCCATAAAAAGAGCCCTACACCTTTCCGGAGTGTTTCTGGGGTGTGTTGGTGGTCCAGCCAGAACTGTCAGGCTGCTCTCTCAGAGCCACACAAGGGCAAGCTGCTTGTTGATGTGGGCTGTCAGGCCCCAGTGAGAGATAACCATAATGGCAGGACACTGAGCTGAAGATCTGGGGACGACACAATCATAGTCTGCTGCCGTTTTTGACAGGGCTCGGGTACACTGGGGGGGAGAGGGTGTGAGGGGGGGCCGTGTTGCGTGAGTAGATGGATATTTCGTTGGGTGAAATCCTATGTGACCCTAGGACGATGTAACCATTACATAGTGGAGTGTAAACAATGCTAACTGTAATCTATAGCTATATAGAGATATCGAGATAATCGAGATAGATATATATGATAATCATGGTTAGAGGTGTCGCATAGCAGATTTCCACAAACAATCGTCGCATGCCAAACATCATATTCATCATCATTCGATGTCAGCCAGCGATCTGCAGCTTGATGGAGAGGGGAGGAGAAGAGTACACCCACCTCTGACATCATCCCTGTCCAGGCTCAGACATCACAGACAACTGAAGGCCGAGTGACTGACTAGATGATTGTGAGCGCAATTAGGTGTATATATGGGTGTGCATATGTCTGAGTAAGTGTTTAAGTAGGCGTTGAAGTACTCCATGTGTATGTGTATATTGTACTGTGTGTTTAAAACCGTGTGTGTGTGTATGCGTAAGTTGTGATATACACTGTGACAAGAGATCTTCCTGTAGCTCCACTGTTGATTTGGCCCCTGCGAGAATTTTCTCTATCATGCAAACAAACCCACTCTTTAGCTCATAGCTACACAGTTAGCTCATGACTACACAGTTATCTCATGACTCATAGCTCATGAATAACTCCTGGTTTACGAGGGGACTCGTTAAAAGGCAAGCTAATGGGATGTGAATGTTTAGTTCGGTGCGTCAAATCCCAGAAAACGATCCGAGCGAGCATTGTGAGTTGTTTGTAATACAGTTAGAATGAACGTGCCCTGCAGACAAACAACCAATCAGGCGAGCCAAGGAGAGTGTCACCAGATGACATCATGGCGGCACCAGCTACTGTGAAGAGCAGGCTCATTCCTCAACTCCCCAAAATGTAATTACTTCTTCGCGTCCCATCATTCTGTCTGTTCTTCTGCCTCGCTCCTCACTTCCCCCCTCTCTCTCTCCTCCCTCGTGCTCCTTTCTTTTCTCCCTTTCTCGCTGACTTTATTCTTTCTCTTTTATCCCCCGCCCCTCCCTCCACTTTCTTTCTCCCCCTCTCTCATTCTCTCTCTCCTCCCTCTAAACCTTGTCATGACAATTCGAGTCGCTGGAGTTTATTACTTGCTTGTGAAGCAAGGAACAAGTCGGCACACAGTGCTACAAAGTTGTCTGAAGACTAGTCTCCATGCAAACCCATTTATACGACACAGTTCTCAATAGTCATTGGTCTATACACATGCAACTGTCCCATGTCTCTCTGTCATTGTCTCCCTTTGCATAGCAGTCTGTCTACCTGATAGATCTTGCGCGTGTGAGTGTGCGTGTGCCATGCAGTGGACAACTACATCTTCAGTCTGTGGTGGCAAGTTACATATGGAGTTTGACCCTGCTTCCAACACAATATGGAGTCTGAGTCAATATGGAGTTTAGCTTACTTGCTAAGGCAAACTCTTTACATGCTGAGTAAAGGTGACGGTCAGTCTGTTTGACTAATTGTCAGCATGTTCTAAACTTCATTTGGGTGCATCTTTCCGCACTGTAAATATATAGTACAACGGTATTCTTTTAGCTTGCATAACACGCACATAGATACTATCTAACACCCCCTCCCTCCTTCCTATCCATCTACACTTGGCTACAGAGACCCTATCACAGGCGAGTGTGCGCCCCTCTCCTCTCGGCGTGCCGTATGAGCTGCCTCCTCTCCCTCGCCCAGACTGCTTTGATGCTCTATTTACCCTTTCCAACAGAATGCACCGTTCTCACCTCTAAGCCAGGCAATTACGGGGCGCGAGTCTAGAGAGAGAGAGAGAGAGAGAGAGAGAGAGAGGAGAGAGAGA